>JAHHUM010000405.1:0-158191 GCA_036173005.1 Crenichthys baileyi | reverse complement strand
TGTGTGTGTGTGTGTATATATATATATATATATACACATATATGTGTATATATATATATATATATACACACACACACACACACTCAGTTTTTCAGCGAGATCTCATCTAGAGGGATCTTGATACCAAAAAATGTAAAACAGCCTCTTTATTATTTTCACAACTAAAGCCAACTGAGCACATCAGCCCATCATGGAAACTCTCGCGAGGGCGACCGTTTGCAGAGACAAATATACCAATAGGTGGCGCCAACAGAAGATAGCCTAGAATGTTCGATAAGTAGATTTATTATGTTATTTTCACTAAATTAAGTCCCATTACCTTTATGTTCGATATGTGAATTTCTTGGTTTATTTCAGTAAAGCCCTTCATTATTTACCGTTTTAGTCTTAAATATCCCAGTATCTCTCTGTTTATCACTACATAATTGTATTAAGTTAATAGTTATAGAGCAGTTGTATGTTAACGTTCATAATGTTGCATAGATACAAATAAAGTTTAAGAAAAAGTTGGCTTGCAGTTGTTGCTGTGTCCCAGCCGCTCATTTTTATTGGCTGTGAGCTACAGGCATTTGCACTTGGGGCTGTTATCAAACCACACTACGTGACTGGGTCCAAATCCGCCTCAAAAAATTCAATGTTTGTTTGACTGTGACTGAGGGCGGACCGGGTCGGTTCCCCTCTCACATATGCAGACTCCAGTCTTCAGCTCCTTTCACACAAATAGATTTTTATGCCGACCCGCACTGCAGACTGACGCAGGATCAGAGGTAAAACCTTTTTGTGGCCTCAGCTTTGGATAGATGGAAGAAGGCGGGATGTATTTAACGGAAATGGAAGAAAAAAGAGGGGAAGTCAAAGCTGGGACTTTGCAAGAAAGCAAACTAAATGAAAAGTTTGTTGAGAAACACTCAGATAGTATTAGCCATCAATATCTGCTATTAGGAGCAACAAGATGCAGCATCCAGAACACACTGAGAAATGAGTTAGAAAACTGTCTGATGAGGAACTGTTATACACTGCCTGGCCAAAAAAAAAGTCGCCACCAAAAAAAAAAAAAGGTCACACACTAATATTTCGTTAGACCGCCTTTAGCTTCGATTACGCATTCGCTGTGGCATTGTTTTGACAAGATCGAAATTCACGATTTATTTCCCCGTGTTGCATCAATTTTCCCAAGTCTTGCATTGATGATGTAGAGTCAAAGCCTTCCCAGCACATCCCAAAGATTCTCAGTGGGGTTAAAGGGCTGGACTCTCTGGTGGCCAATCCATGGGAGAATGAGTTCCCATGGCCCTGAATGGTCCAAAAGGATTCATCGGGTTTTCTTTCACAAAATTTGGGCCCATGAATCCTGGCATTGTATCTTGGGAAAATCCCGTCCACGGGAGAAAAATCCAGGAGGAATACCTGGGCATAGATATTCAGGTGTCCGACCTCTTCTTGAAACATACTGTTTTTTGAAAACCAGCCTGTCACCTCAGCAACCCCAGATCATAGCACTGCCCCCCCCAAAGGTTTTACAGTAGGCATAGGCATGATGGGTAAAATCCCCGCCTCTTTTTTAACCGTGATGCTCCATCACTCTGGAACAGGGTAAATCTGGACTCATCAGACCATATGACCTTTTTCCTTGCTCCAGAGCAATCTTTATGCTCCAGAAATTGAACCCTTTTTTCCCCGGGGAGTCACGATTATGTTTTTTTTAAGGTTTACAAGCTTTCAGTCCCAATCCTTGATTTCCCCTTCGCGTTGGGGGTTGGAAATGCTCCCACTTTCCCCTTTTTAAAAAACACAGCTGGAGTTCTTACTTTTGTTTTTCTGATTTGTTTTACCAAACTTTTAAGAACCCGTCGCCCACGATCATTCAGGATTTTTGTCTGGCCAAAATTTCTTCCTCGAGGCGATGGGTCCCCACTCCCTTCCCAGTTTTTAATAATGTGTTGGGGGGTTTTAGGTTTTTTTGGAAATTTTCTGCAATCTCCTTACTTTTTTTTTCCCGGCTTTGAGTCCAATGATTTTGACCCCCCCTTTGAAACAACTGACACCCCTTTCCACGACCGGGGGATGGTTTTAAAACATGGTTTTAAGAAATGAGAAGCAACTCGTTGCACCAGTTGGGGTTAAAATAACTTGTTTCCCCGCTGAAACGCCCATGCGAAATTTACCCAAAGGGGAGGCTTTACCCTTTTCTTAGTAACCCGGGTGTGATTTTTTTTTTGGAAAAAGGCAGGAAATGCATCATTTTGGGGAGGGCTGTGGCTTATGCCCAAGTAATATATATTAATTAAAAAAAAAAAAGGGAAAAAAGCTTTTTTAAAATTTTCTGTAAATCCAAGAAACGTTTCCCGGGGCATTTAGTTTTTTGCATTTTAAAGAAAAAAATTTAAGTACAAACAGCTTTACAAGCTAACTTAACAGTAGAAAGGTCATGCCTGCTGCAAATAGGCAGCACTTTTAATGAGAAATATTTTGGCCATTTTATATTGCAATACCTTGTGACAGATATAAACATACCTGAAATGATTTACTTATATTATAAAAACCAAGCCTACCAAAAACCTACCAAAATAAAGATCTTGGGAACAACTCGCAACTGAACTGATACCTGACATTATCATACACAGCTGACTGACAGCTCACCTTGTTACAACCATACAGGAGGTGTTACTTAACACAAAGTCTAACTTCTTTTCCTTCAGATCATGCAATTAAAAACTCTTAAAACCACAGGAATGATGGTTCTGAAAAAATTAGGTGTAAGATGTGGTGTGTGCTGGAAGGGAAAGCCTGCCCATGCAATCAGAGCACCATGAGGTTTTATGCAACTCGCTGTACCAGATTATCCCAATCTATGTTATAGTCTTTCAGTTCTGTTGGTAAATGAAATGAAACACCTGAGGTGCGAAGTCAGTTTATCAAGGTTTTCTACTTTAGTTTTTGTGAAGCAAAAACTTCATTTTATTTTGTACCTGAACGGAATAATGATGCTGAAGTTTGTAATCATGAAGCTCAGGTTTATTATTGCTGATTTTCACTCCAATCCAATATAAATCCTGATTTGCATGGTTTAGACTTTAGAAATCTGTTTAATTAAACTACTGAAATGCTTTTTATACGCTGACCACAATGACAGATAAACCTTGAAATTTTACAGCTGACCACAGAACTGAGATAATAAACTGTCTCTGAGTGATGACTGGCAACCTGCCAAACGAACTGGCAGAGCACACAAAGTTACCAGCCAAAAGCAACAATTTCTAACGTGTTAGTTCGACGTAGCTTTTCAACACTGCCACCTCGGCTTTAAACTTTCTACACCACAAAGCAGCTTTCACGTTGCCCTTGTTGTTGTGATACTCCAATATTATCTCGCTGCCGCTGAATCTGAGGTGATAATTTGTAGGTTGCTCTCTCACTGCTGCAGACACAGGACAGCGGCCATCTTGCAGTGTTTCCCAGATTTATAAAGGCCTGTGCAAACTTACAGCTCAGCCTGTGACCTTGGATCTACTGGGTGCTACTAGTGACTACCAGCCTGTTCACAGCACTGTGTTCATGTGACAAAACATTTTAATAATTAGCCTAAATGGACTTTGTTACACATATTTCTAATGTAACGTTACTTTCAGACATCAGATGTGTTGCATAAAAGGCTTCAGTCCATTAGAAGAGATTTTTTGGTCAGTTTGGACACCGAGGTAAAACATGAAGGTTCTGCAGTGCTGTGGTTTCCTTACAGCAAGAGACTGCGTGGCCGCAGGATGTCATAAAAAGGTCAGTTTTAGTCAAAAACACAGTGGTAGCGGAAGGGAACTACAAATGGGCATTTCAACCAAAATTCCACTAAAAAATTGTCAAAATCAGCACACATTAACAAGAATGTATCACACTGATCATAGAGATGCTATTAACAAAACATCCAGCTTTTATTTAAACATCTTATCCAGAAACAATACTGGGGTCCATAAGGTCAGAATGAAAACTTGTGGTGAGTGTTGTCTATTTTGTTCAACTGAACCTAACAGAGGCCGTGTTTGCACATATGCTTTTGCCAAATCTGCAATTTTTCACCAATCCAATGGATCAATGGTGTGGTAGTCCCCTTTTAGCCAGCTCACCAGCAGTGCACAGCAACAGATGGGGGCGCAGTGTGCAGCAGGTGAAAATGTCGGCCACTCAGGCACTTTCTCATTAAAAAAGGTCTTTTAACTGTTGAAATGGTATGAAGTACAGTTTTAGCAATTTGGAAATCCTGCCTCAGGAGAACCTCGGTTTTCCTTGATGGCAGAAACTGGATCATGCTTATATCCATGTAGTAGCCTCTAAATACACACTCAATATTCATTTACAACATTTATAATGTCACATGATAATATATTCTTATTGTCCATTTGATCATATTTAAAGCTGCAGAAGAAATTTAATCACAATCATCATTGCAGCAACAATTTGAGCATAATCGGTGCAAGGTGCTTAGATATATTTAATACGTTTTTATAATTCAAGGACCATGTATTAATGCTCTGCATGCAAACAGTTTATGTAACCATCTGGCTAACTCCTAGATGCACACAGCTGATAGCGCTTTGAGTTGACAAACAGCTTACGCACTTAAAAACTGGAAAATCGTGGAAACTGTGATGCTGGAAAACAGGAAAAGTGAGAAAAATGTGGAAGAATCAATCTAGAACTCTGTTGTCAACAGCGTTTTTGCAGTTTTTTGATTTCCTAATATTTTGATTATTTGCCATTTAATTTCAGATTTAAAAAAACTAAGTTGTTAATCACAAAACACTCAAATATGTGAAAAGAGTGAGTATTAGGCTTTAGGAGTGTCGAAAAAACTGATTGTTTTATAACTTTCCTGTTTCTTTAGCTCCATTCATAGATGTGGATCTTTGGGTGTCCTTTCCATGTAAAAAAACATTTAAATAATCATCCACTTTGTTTTCTAGCTACGTTTGAAAGTACCACATGTCTCACATAGTTTTACAAGCAGGTAAAAGGCAGTGAGTGGTAGCATGTCAGCAAAGGTTCATTACTTTATTAGTACTGATAAAAAATGATTATTTCTTCCAGGTTTCAGCTGAAGGCACAAAAACAAAGAGAAAGATCAGGCAGTAGCAGCACAGACCTTAACTTTCAAGAGGGTTCTTCCCGTTTTCATAAAACAGACTATAATTTCTGCACATAAACCCACTCCAGACGCAGGTTAAACCGCAAACATCACCATCCTCCCCCCTCTGTTTAGCTCCATGTGTCACCAACACTTGTGCAAATAAAGACAGATGACTGTGATGGTGGAGTCCAACAGCTGTCTCTAAGTCAGCAACAGGTCTGAATGGGAACAGTGGGAGATCTGGGAGCAGCAGTCCGGTAGGAATCATCCCCCTGATAACAACAATAAGGTTATTATTCTGTTCCCCCCCACTGACTCACAGTTTAATCCGTGCCGTGAGATTCTAACATGAGGGCTTTTGTTTCTGTTTCAAAAACCCGCAGTGGGAGAAATTAAACTTTGTTTCGTGTGGATAAAACTCGGAGTTAGGGTCGTTTACTCTCAGTAATACTCACTTTAAACCCGAAGCAGAACCGAATCCACCTGAGAACACGTCGGGGAAAAACCCAGCAGACAGCCTGGGGCAACAAAGTTGATTCCGCGGAGAAATCCAAGTCAAACCGAGTCCAGAGTCTTCATTAAAACACTCCAAACGGACACGGAAGCCGTGACAATTAACCGTGTGAGCAGCAGCGCCGTGTGGAGTGGCCGTGGGCTCAGAAACGCTGAACGTGTCGCATTCCTTTGGTTTCAGTATCGTGACGTTAAGGGTGAGACAGCCGGTCAGGGGAGGGAGATTAGCACGGCTCTGTTAGCAGCCAAACACGGGTTATAACCCAGACAGCGACGCCTCTCCCTCCTCTCTTCCCTTTCTCCGACCCACAAACGGATCTGCAGGTGTTTTTTTTACCTGCAGTCACGTGATGCAGATTTGACTTTTTACACTTCCTGTTGGCAGGTTCATTTCCAGGCCGCGACTGTTTTATTTGAGGTAATAAAGGCGGTGAGCAGCGGACAGAAGCACATGTAAAACAAGCCGTGATGTGTTCACTGCCGGTGGTTCTGATCCACTACATAGACCCAGCCACTGTTTTACAACATGTAGCAGATTTCAATGCATGTTTTTAAAGAATCGCACTGTTCTATAAACTTGACAATGAAAAAAAAAAAAAACAAGTGCAAAGTTTATGGTCACAAAAATCCCAGTTCTGTAGGTGTTCGGATTTTAAAGTCACAGTTCGGTGTCAATGAAGAAAAATTAATAAAAATATATGATTTTTTTCCCTTAGGTCACTGTCAACAAAGAACATTTTTCAATTTCTGAAATTAATTAGAATTTCTAATGTTCTAAAACTAGTATCGAACTGACTGATGATTTGGTTGAATATGGAAGTATAAGCAGGCATAGCCATCGTCTGGATAGATGAGATATTACAATAACTACTTCAAAACGATCAATGTTAAGCTTTAGAAATGTTTCATTAAGGCTGTTATATTTCATAGTAAAACGTGTTTAAATCACTTTGGAGTTGCTTTGAACCTAGTGTCCCAGCTGTATCTGAAGGCAGCACGTTGGGAAAATCCTCTCTGGTTTAGTCCATTGTTGATACAATTATTTTTAGGTTCCTCTTATTTTATTTTATATAGGTTCCTCTAAAGATTTATGGGGGGGGGCAAACCTACATTTAGTGCAGATTGGAGGGGGTCCAGACCCCCATCTACAGTGTGATTTCTGCCTGTGCACGGGATGTACGGAGTTTGGGATGGTTGGATGCTACAGGTAGTCAACTGGACATCAGCTAATTTATTTCCAGTACCTGTGATGTTTAAGGTGACTAAGTTCAGTGTAGATTGAGCCACCGCCAGCACCTTACTGCTGTTGAAATACGCTGACAAAGTTCTGGTTCGGTCCACCTTTCCTTCTCCACTGTAGCTGCATGATAAACCTTAATGTTCCAAATATCAGAGTTCAGTGAAAGCTGAGAGTCCTCTCTGTTTCTTATCGGTGTCACCTTTTAAAGCTGTCCTACGGAACGTTGCATTGCAGACTTAGTTCCACACACAAGCATCCTGCATGTGTTCAGGTATAAAACAATGCTGTTTTCGTGGGGTACATGTGCGTAATGAACAGACACGGCTGCACTGGATATTTTCAGCACGAATATGTGTGTCATTACATCCCTAGTAGTCAACACTTTAGCTTAAAATGAGAATATATTGTGCTTCTAACCTCCAAAATGCTTATTGTGCCACTTGATGATGACTCCCTCTTACACAACAGGCTGAGTCTGCCTCAAATTAGCCTGTTTATCTAATCAAAGCACGCTGCTGTGAAATACCAAGTCTGCCTGTTAATATAAACACATTTATCACCAAACTGAGCACCACAGAGACAGCAAATTACTACACATGATGTTAGAAATAGTTTGCTTTGCTTTCAGAAAGAAATGCAACAGAATTAAGGGTGTGGATCACTTCTTACCTACGATCAGAAACGCAAAATATTACAGATAGCTTACATAGACCGAATAATAAAAATGCTAATTAATGAATGAATAAACATTTAATAAGGAAGCTTGCTCTCTTCATTTTCTTCAGAACACAAATATGTCCAATTCAAAGTTCCTAAACAGAGCTCGTTAGAAATCCCAGGAACATATTTAATATCTACACTCAGACTACAAAGCCTCGGCCCCAATAAGGACAAAGCTTGTTGACATTCCTGTGAGAGTAAAAATACAGCAAAAACTGGTTCACCCGACGCATCAGAGCCAGAGACGCACAACGCTGCCAATCCGGAGGCCAAGTTCAAACAAAGCACGCAGTGTTGCAGCCAATGAGGGCTGACTTTCAAAGGCAGGTTGTGGAATGTGGAAAGGTCAATGATAAAGACAAGCAGGGAGAGCAGAGTAAATGAGTAGACAAGGTAACTTCCACACATTCCCTCAGGCCTGTTCTGACTGACGCCTGAGGGAACCTCTTCCTGGTGTCCATCCTCTGACCCCCAAAAATAAATACTTCTAACAACTTTACTGAAGTTTAACGGATTAATTAGAGGGCAATTATGGCGACAAATGCAATAAAAAGGGCACAAACATATGCTTGGGAATAATGACTATGAAAAGGTGGCAAAAATATGCAAAACAGTCACATTTGGCTATGAAGGTTAAGTGATGAATCACACAGTAGCTGTGTTCTCCATCTTTCTAATGTTTATGTGATTTCATGCCATTTTTACATAACGGGGAAAACAAACATCTTTTTCAAACAAAAGCACTCCGCACGTTCTGTCCACTTTAAAATAATTGTAACTTTTAATTTACACCTGCATAAATTACAATACCAGCATAGAAATAACCCATTAAAATTAATCCTAATCCTCAATCAAGAACAAAGAAACCACCAGGAAAATGTTTTAAAAATGAAGTTATTTAAGACCTCCCGCCATATTTGTGTCTTGTTTTAACCACATTTCTCATGACGACAGGTTAAAGCTTGAACTTTCTATTAAAGCATGTATACCAAACTACACTATAAAAGCTGTTCTAAATGTGTGTAAAGTCAAGGATATAGAAAATAACCTGATAAATGTTGAAGAATGAAACACATCACTAATTATGGGAAAAAAAGGAATATGAGTCAAAGCTTAACTAGAAATGCTCTGGCAAAACTGAAAATATGTCTGCCCTTGATATGCTTCAGTGGAAACAGCATTCAATGAGTCATAAGCAACTGAAAATGTCATATGAGTTTTCGTATAACTGGACTGGCCACTTGAGTAATGATGAATCCAGCGCTGATTTCTGTTCCAGCAGGAAACAAAAACGACCTCAACAGGAACAGAAAAAACAAGATGGACAAGAATGTGCAAATTCTCGGTTCTTGTTAGCTTGGGTTTATTATTAGATCACATTTTTATGAATACTAGAAATGGTACCGTTCAGTTTAAAAAAAAGGAAAATAACACACCCACAGAGGTGGAGGTAAGAAAGTGGTCCATGCAGGTCTTTTTGAGTATGTCTTTATTTTCCCATTTCAACTAGCATACCTCACGTAAATAGATGGTTGTCATGGTGACTAGACGCACAGCACCTATGGCATTATACTGTTCTTTCTGCAGCATATCAAAGTAAAAGTATTTACAGTGGATTAAACTGTGTCGGTGTGCAAGTATGTTGGGCTTGAGGTAGCAGCAACAAGACCAACATGCTGGTTCATATCTATGGTGATGCCCGGGGGTCACTTATTACCAGCGCATGGAGGGAGGAGTCACACAGGTAACAGCTTCTACTACCAAAAACCTTTATAACGCCTCCCAGGAAATAGATGCACAGGGAGAGTCGTAACTAAAGCTTTGAAATGTTTCTATTAATAACCATAAGCAGCATTAATGTTGGTACAAATTAAGATCTTTAGCTTAAACGACTCTGGTAATGGATAGAGGTTAGAAACTCGTAAATTTGACCTTTTTCTGGTCAGTGAACATATCATAGCTAGGCACTAATTGCACTCTCTTCGGTTGGACGCTGTTACTGCAGGTAAAAAAACTACGTGAAAGGAAAGGCATGTCCGCTCTTCGTTCAGTCTGCTACTGTTAAACGGGGAATGAGTTTGCAGATCTGCTTCCCTATGAGATACACCGATGATTACAGTTAGTGAGCCTGGCAATTCTAATCAGTAACATAAGATGCTGATACAGCATAAAATGTCAACTTTGTTATTTTATCTTTGTATTAAAGTAGTAAAACACTAAACCGTTTCTTTTTTACCCGTTAATGGAGCTTTATTATCAATTACTCATTTCTTACCCTAAAAACGACAAATATGAATGGATTTTATTATCCAATTTCAGACTCCAATCTCTAAACTGAACATCTATGTCAATTTTATTATCCAAGCACAAACGTCTGATTGGAGTTGATAAAATATATACATTGTGTATTATATAGCCGTTTTGTGTCCATTTTCTCCAGGCCTGTTTATACAGTCTGTAGTCAGTAAGTCATAACCCAAAACACAGAAGGTTAAAATGATTAAACTGTTGGCTCGATGTAGTAAATAAACTGCAAGATGACATCATGTTGACGGTTTTCACATTTATAATCATCCAGGGATGCCCTTTTTTTTAAATCAATCTATTTACTACACCCCCGTAGCTAGAAAACACTTTTTAAACAAAAGCAATGCTGAGTAACGTGCTGAACAATAATCTGCATCATGAAAGACAAACTGAGGTCAGAGAATAAAATGTAAAACAAAACAGACATGGAACATAAAGGTTCATTTAAAAAATGAGTTCAACACACATACAACAGAGTAAATGCAAATTCATTGCAGTCAGCATCTCCTGCTGGTGTGAAGTTCAGAGAGTAAACATTTGTTTTTAATCGAGATTTAAAGACAGTAAGAGAGCCCCCCACAGTTTAGGAGCTGCAACAGAAAAGCTCCAAGTTTACATCCCGTCTTTGCAACCACTAAAAGTGTGCTCTTATACAGTGTCTTGTTAAACATCATGGCAGCAGTCGTTACATATCGATGTCATGTAGCTGTAAACAGAAGCAATGAGAGGATGACATTCTCTTGAATGCACCACATCATCCTTCTCTCTAATTAGGATAAAACAGTCCTCATGTGATGTCAGATTTACAGACAGTCCTGGACAACGCTGATCTTTATTCAGACAGAGCAGACATGTGAAGTATGAACCTGCTGGGGAGCTACCGCTGTGCTGGACAGGATCAAGTAAAGCCGTTTGAAGATTACTCACAGATTGAGAAATGTAAAGATAAATGGAGAGATTCTTTCAGGAGGCCTGTTCTGGAAACCATAATAATAGAGTACAAAAGGATCCTGAGAAATAATCTTGCAGCTATGAAAAGGTCAAGTCCTGTCCATATCATCCAGACTATTGAAACTGCAATGCAGAAAGCTTTCATGCCTTCATGTTTCCCGTCTCACTGTTACAAACTGGCATAAACCAGGAAACACTGGAACTGATGCTGCCACCATCCAGAAGTCTCTCTGTGTTGTTTTTGTCAAGCCTCCACAACACTGGGAGCACACAAGCCTGAGCATGACTTTACAGCCAAAACTGGAACCACCACGAGAACACAAGCCAGAAACAAAGAACGTATCGGCCATTCAAAAAGACAACACTACAGCTATCTCAAATAAAGCATGGCACGGTTCCAGAATATACACAACTGAAGGAAAGTAGGCCTTCTGCTTTGATACATCTGACTGGGAGCTGTTCTCATGAATGTCTAGAGGAATACAAACAGACTGTTCTTTTTTTACATTTAGCACTGCTTAGAGGGTCGCAGTTAAAAAAACATATTAAAACATTTCCCAACCAAAAGCCCTGGATGATGAGCAGAGTGAAAAAGCTGCTGCCCTCAGGACAGCGGACAAAGAACTGTACAATTCTGCCAGAGCAAATCTGAAACGTGTGATTAAAGAGGTACAGGATGCTTACAGAAGAAGAATTAAAGACCACCTGACCAACAACAACCAGCACAGGATGTGTCAGGGGATCCAGCAAATTACCAACTTCAGAGGAAACACTTAGCATCACTGAGGCTGATCCATCACTGGCAGAGGAGTTGAACCACTTCTTTGCCCGGTTTGAAGTCAGTAAGCCTGCTAAATCTCTGCTACCCTCACAAGTATAAACCAGCAGTGCCCTTATTCTGTAGGAACAGGATGTGGGACGTGTGCTGATGTTGGCTTATCCAAACATAGCTAATGGCCCTGAAGGAGTACCAGGGAAGGCGCTTCAGGCCAGTGCAAATCAACTTGTTGGGGCCTTTTTTAACATCTCCCTGACACAATCTAAAGATCCATCCTGTCTGAAATCCTCCATCATCGTACCTGTTGTCGTAAGCCTGCCCCTCACGACAACATCAACAGCTACAGGCTTGTTACTCAGACACCAGCTATAACGAAGACCTCTGAGAGACTCATTGAACATGTCAAACTCAGCCTTCCATTCAACTTTGACCCTCATCAATATGTGTACCGTGCCAACAGATCTACTGAGGATGTCACTGGCATGGCGGTACACACTGCACTGATCCATTTGGACACCTATGTGAGGATGCTGTTCATGGCCTATAGCTCAACTTTTAACACCATCCTTCCAGATATCCTCACCTGGGCCTCTCATCCTCCATCTCTTACTGGTTACAGGACTTTCTTACCAGTTGCTCCCAAATCGTCAGGTTTTAGCCTCACCTATCCACCGCAATTACACTCAGCACTGGTGCTCCGCAGGGCTGTGTACTCAGTCCTCTATCTCTACTCCCTGTACACATATGACTGGACTGCAGCCCATCCATCCAATGCAACAATCAAATATGCAGATGACACCACTGTTGTTGGACTCATCTCAGGGGGAGATAGTACTCATTATACAGATGAGATTGAGAAACTGTCAGCGTGGTGCAGGAAGAATAATTTCAGCTCATCCAATCAGACAGGAGGTACAGGTCAGTGAAACCCCGTACCTCCAGATTTAGGAACATTTTTTTGTGTAAGTATTGTGTGAAGCTGACTTGCACTGCAGGAGTAGAACTCATTATTTTGTTGTAGCCATTCATTCATTCATTCAGTTATTCATGCATTCATTCCATCAAACTGGGTCTAACATGAATGGAGTTAACATTTTGCTTCCTGCTCCACTGCACCCCCTCATCTGTGTCCATTTATACACACTAAAAAATACTACTTTAATTAGATTTTTTTTATCCAACTTTTCTCCAATCTAAAAAAATGAGTCTGTTTTTTGCGAATTCTCTTGTTTTCTTTAGACTGCAACAATTTGAGCGACATCAGAGGAATTTATTTACATAGAAAGCAAATGTCACAAAATGAACCCAAATAACACCTCACTCTAATTAAGATGCTGGAATGTAAACATAATCCCCTACTTACAATGCTCTGCATCACTAAACTGTAAGTAAACAGCTCCTTCACATCTTATCTGCTGCAGCAGTAACAAAGGGAAGTTTGTCCTTCACCTTATCAGGCCTACAGCTTTCAGTCGATACCAACAATAACAAGCTTGTGGCTCTTTTTCTCCGGCTCCCCAAATCTTCTCACTAAAGTTTGCTTGTGCTTGTATAAGCAAAGAAGGTCTGATAAACAGTCTGACTTCGACTGTTCAGACCTAATTACTCCCTGCTCATGTCAGTTAGAGATGCTCTAAAGACGGCAGAAGCTGAAAGCCAAAGCACCATGAGTGCCCTCCAGGACAATGTTTGACCCATCCTGGAGCGTTTCTGTGCCGACATTAGCTGGATAAAATTGCATTCAATTTAAATGTGTTGCAGGAATTTTCCAGTATTCTGTGTTGAGACTCTGCAAGTTTTGTTCAATCTGATAAATGTTTCAAGGTTGAAGCCCTGCAGCATAAATTTACAAGATGACATGATTACGGGTTTTTAACCAAACACAAGTGCTGTTGATTTGCTGTTCTTCTAACATGGAATATCTTTTTCATTCCAGCAATAGTTGTTGCTTCTGATCCCGAGCACCTACAGGCCTGGGTTGGAGGTGGCTGGTTCAGTCATTCCTTAAAGGATTTTTCTTTCTCTTCACCAAGTCCAGCTCTTTATAACTGTTGCTAAAAATACTTCATAACACTGGGCTTGACCTGTTATTTCTTGGTTTTCTCCAATTATTCCCATTTCCCAGCCAGGACTTACGTAACCATGCTTAGTTTGATTCTGTAGACATGTATTGCGGTCGTAAGGTTTTTTATTTTAACCATTTGTCCTGAGCTGTTATTTCTGTATCCTGTCTCCCCACATCCCCTCATTCCTATTGTTTCAACTTCCATAGAAATTCAACCACATTTTTCTTTAAATCTAGAGCAGCACAGTATACTGAATGGGAATCATTTTAACATTATTGTGTGCAACATTTCATCTGCAAAAGACTGCATGGATGCTTTTTTTGGAGGGGTTTAATATTTCATGTGCTATGCAATCAAACTCTGTCGGTCGGACAAACTTTCACTCCCCCTGATAACCCACAACTCACAGAGCATGAGGAGAACATCAATGCTATAGAAAAGAAATAGAAGACTGAGGGAAATGTGGGTTACCCTCCACAGAAATCATCAGTTTGATGAGCAAGAATAAGCCTGTTTATACAATCACAATCAGCCATCTTAATGTTAAATCTGATGGCAAGACGAAGATGAAACCTTTAATTCATGCTTGATTATCTTCTGTTTAAGAACACAAATAGACAATAATAAAATAGCTCGATACTGCAAACAACTTAACTGAATAAACACAATAGTTTACCTTATTTAAAGTCACAAACTACTATATGGATGTATCCAAGCTGCAGTCATATGACAAATAAATCACTCAATATCAGTGAGAAAGAAATTCTGTTTTAATGGTGCCTGCAATTCTAAAGTGTACAAGTTTAAATGTTTTCCTTCTTTACTGTCAGATTTATAAATATGGACTGTTTTATATTCAGCTACACAGCTCCACATTAAGGTAAGCTTTGTGAAGTAAACGTTTCAGGTCAGCTTAACTTTTATCATATGTTTTATAATAAATCCCAACAGACACATCCCATGACTAACTCTTATTGCTTCTAGCTTGTAGCTGCCATCTTTTTTGGTGTTGCTGCCTTTTGTTCATCTCCATAAGGAACTTTTGGGTCAGCTGCCATCAAAGTAGTGACCACATCCCCTGTTGCCATCAGCTCTGCCCCCTGATGGACCCGCCTGTCAACGCCACCTCACAGTTCCTTTTTTTCCTCCACCTTTATAACTGTTTACCAGCTGAAATCACCCTGAAGAAACATCGTTGAGACCTGATATTAAAAAGTGATTTGATGACATTAGCCAAGACTTTTCCCCTCTTCAGTAAAAAAAAAAAATCTTATAAATTAATGAAGCTACAATGAAATTTGAAGCTTCATTATACGTAATTCCATACTTAAACGCTTCTACTAAATAATGATGCAAATTTAAAAAGTTAGATATGATCTTCATTTCTAGCAGGAAAGCAAACTACAATTAAAGCTGCAAGCAGCATTGGGCGGCCCTCGCAGCTTAGCGACCGCGGGAGCATGGCATCGCCTACTCCACGCTAGAGGCTGACATTTTTTCGGGAATCCCACGGGTCACGGGATTCCCATGGGAATCCCGCGGGACGGGAGACGGCATTAGTAAAGATCACGTGATTGGGACGGTACAGGATAAAAAATTAACGGGAGCAGACGGGAGCGGGAGCTAACCAATAGGAGGGAAAATAAACTAGGATCAATTGTCTTTGGAAATGTAAAACTGAGGCTTTGTTATAAACTTTAAGAATGGCGCCGCCATTGTGTAGTTTTTTTCTAAGAAGCAGATACTATAATGCGAGTCAAACGAACTACACGACCCACAAGCCAACAGTGCCTCTGATCGATGTTTTCCACCTGCGTTCAGAATGAAGGGAGCAAACGCAGGCGGAGAACTAGACGTGGTAAAATTGGATTAGCAACGTAAAGTCAGAAGTTAGGACTTATCTATTAAACTCATAGAGCCGACAGGAAAGTCGCAAATATTACCGAACTTCAGGAGAGTTGAATGCAGCGGTGTTAACACGCAGTATGCTGCTTGTAAAACGTGTTTAGTCGTAATCAATTACACCAGTGATTAAGGCAAATTCTGGATTGAATCAGCTGCATCTCTTCATTCGCCAAACGAAAAGTATCATCACGTGTCAACAAAATTGCTCGCATGTCCACTAAAGATTTAAGAGCCTTTGCCACAGTAGGGGGGGAAAGGTACGGAGGCCGGGAGGAGACATGCAGGAATTTTTTTCCTTCGCGTCCCTACGAAATACTTTTGCGTTTGCTCGCAAAAGTTCTTAATCGCCTTGAGGAAGCTGTGCATTTTGGAACAGCAGCACAGATGACAAACTGCTTACAAAACAAACAGCACTGATATGGTTTATTTGTCATATGCAGGTTAACATGCAGTCAACAGTGTTATTAAATGCTTAGGATAAGAAGAAGCGTTCAAATCACAATTAAAAACAAAAGCACTAATGGCGTGCAAAAAAAAGTACACATCATGCAGCAGCAATAAGCAAATAATGTGTCACAGATGTGGTTTCGTGCAGTATTATTGTCCAGAGTTCAGTAGTTTGACAGCTTGTGGATAATAACTGTCTTTAAGTCTGATTGAAGATCATTTTATTTAAGGCCGATTTAAAAATAAAACTCAATAAATCTCAAAAACGGGTGTAGAGTTTGATCCATTTTTGCAGTTATCTGGTTTGGAAACTATCCCACAAAGTATTGCGAGATAACGCAAAGACTGTTGCGTGAGAACGCGAAATGTATTGCGAGCGAACGCAAAAGAAAAAAAATCCCCCATGTACTATTGCATAATAGTCCATTTCATGATATAATGGTACATTTATTGTTTCTAATGATGTATTAAATAAATAAATGGTACCTTTAATTTAATGGCACATTTAATGTTACATTTCTTTCATGTTACATTTACTTCACTTATGTGACATTCACAACATTGATTTATTTAATGATGATTTTATTGTATTAATTTTGTCCAGTTTGACCCTCCATCCTTGATGCCTGTATAGGAGGTCATGTCTGAATTTAAATCAGGTGTTCTGGAGCAGACACACATCTAAAACTTGCAGGGAAGGGGTCCCTGAGGACCAGGGCTGTGAACCATTGAGGTACAGTTTCTAAATTATGAAGGTAATGCCTTTTTGCACTTTTGTTCACCAAGTACAGTTCTCTTGCTAGGTGCATTTTTCTTTCGTTTCAGCAATTTGAAACATAAAAGTAATGTCATTGTTCAAAGGAAACAATCACTTAATAAATGAGTAAAACCCAACTATGTACATTTTGTTTATTCAGCTAAGATAGGCATGGTCTGTTTCCTTGGTTGATATTTTATTATTTCTTCATTATTATTCTTTATACTTTAACTGGCCTTTACTACAGCTAAAAACAGGGACCTAAATGGTCCTTCAAACAAAGAAATTTCCAAAAGACTAAATGAAGAAAACAAAAATGGGAGTGGCACAGGAGTGGGAGTCGTTCTAAATGGGAGCAGGATGGGAGTGGGAGTCAATTTACCAGGAGTGGGACGAGACAGGATTTTTTTTGTTATGTTGGCCTGGGATTGGGATGGGACAAGACATTTTTCTGTGGGAGCGGGATGGGACAGGAGAGAAAATCCACTCCCGTGTCACCCTCTACTCCACGCCACGGACGATCCCGCCGCTCAGTTCCACACCTCACCACTAGGTGGCAGTGTTAGCAGGCTTTCGTACAATCTTCGGTCAAGCCGAGTACTGCTCTGGCGAGAAGCATTAAAAATTTAGCCGAAATCTGACCTTCCTGATGAAAGCTGCACTCACTTGTTTGTTAGTGGGCGGGGCTAAAGTGATGTCATCAATTGACTGTCTCAACATGTTCGGCATTGACCCATGATCATGTATACTACATTTCAAGTGGATCCGATGATGTATGAGGGAATAGAGCACTTGAAGTGTCCTAGGGGGCGCTATTGATCAAAATTGTAATGTAATCCAATAGAGCTGTTTGGGGGCTGACAAAGATCAACCAATTTCAATTCGAAGTGAATCGGACCATGCATGTGTAATTTAGAGCCAAACGTATCGCCATGGTGTAACATCAGACTTCGCCACGCCGGCAATTCCACATCCAAACCTCGCCACTGTAGGGGGCGTGGCGAATAGGTTTGGCCCCGCCCATTTTCAATTCCATTAAAAACCTTACATTTCCCTAGGGGGACAATTTTCAGTGCAGTTTGGGGAGTTTTTGAATATATTTAGGCCCCCGCAATTTATTTGCCCGGAGAAAAATAATAAACATTTGAATTACAATAGGCCTTCGCACCGCTTGGGCCTAATTAGTTGCCGGAGCTAAATCCTAGAGAACCAACTAAAATCCGTTTTATAGAGATGTCCTGATCTGAAATCAAGCATCCAGTCAGGGTCCAAACCATGGCATTTTGGACTGATCGGTTCTGGGAGCTGCAGTAAAAGGTTGCAACAGAGTGGGCCAATCGGTGAGTCTGTTAAATGGAAATTTTTTATAAGGGATGAGAAAAGTTCAGTCTGGGTATTTCTCTCAGCTGCACTGATGGAGCTAAACTTAATAGCAATTCAATAAAGCAGAAACCATTTAACATCTAAATAAGGTCTTGATCTGTACATTTGTGGATTTTGGTAACAGATAGTGCTGTACAATAAATCAAATCACAGTCGTCATCACAATATCAATGTCTGCAATATTGCAAAGGACTGTTTGGATGCAATATTTCAGGTCCCACAATCCCGCTCTGCATGGCAATAGTACTGTATATTAGGCCAGTTGGAGGGACTGACAGCCTTTGATGCACGCAGCAGATCGATGTTTCTAGCGGCTGAGATGCTAAAGCTCACAGAAAATGGATGAAACAACGCAATGACAGAAAAGAAAAGTCAGCGAAATATGGGCTAATGATAACTGAATTACAACATGTTTTCCTGATATTGTGTTGACCTTGTTTTTTGTTTTTAATTAATCAAGGCTTATTATATAAGTATTTTGCACTTTGGGAGACTTCATGCTCAGCTTTCCCTGGTAAGAAATGCCAACCAGTGCACATTTTGTCCCGACCATGCTTCAATGAGGTCACTTGGGCCCGCTTTAACAATCAATAAAAGACTACATCTACATCTTTTATGGAAATATGATTATCTGGTTCCTGTAAATATCTACCAGGTATAGTTACTCTGAAATATTTTAATTTAATGAGTTCTGTCATCACAGGTATGGACCGGTATGAAACTCTCATGGTATTACCTCCATGGCTGAAGTGGTATAACAGAAGTTAAAAAACAAACATGCATAGCATGCGTATTTACTCCACTTTTACCCTAGAAGGATGGGTGATGCACCTTTAGTTTCCACATCATGACTGTCTGTGGGACCCGGCTGGCCCAAGCCCGAACGAGAGCTGCTAGGCCATCCCCTAGTGGGCCCACCAACTGTAGGGGGAACCATGAGGGACCGGTGCAAAGAGGATCGGGCACCAGACGAAGGTTGAGACCTCGACGACCCGATCTCCAGATGCTTCAGCTGGCTCTATGGACGTGGAATGTCACCTTGCTGGGGGGGAAGGAGCCTGAGCTCGTGCAGGATTTCGAGAGGCATCGGCGAGAAATAGTTGGGCTCACCTTCACGCACAGCGTGTGCTCTGAAGCCCAGCTCCGCGAGACAGGTTGGACTCTCTTCTACTCTGGAGTGGCCCGCGGGGACAGTGGCGGTTGTGGTGGGTTTGCTTGTCGCCACCCAGCTTAGCCTTCTCATGTTGGGGTGTACCCCGGTGGATGAGAGGGTCGGATCCCTGTGCCTTTGGCTCAGGGACAGGTCTCTGAGTGTCAGGTCCTGGGTTCGACTCCCAGCCAGGGGTCTTTCTGCATGGAGTTTGCATGTTCTCCGGGTTCTCTCCGGGTACTCCGGCTTCCTCCCACAGTCCAAAAACTGACTGTTAGTCTGGTCTCTCTACATTGCCCTTAGGTGTGATTCGAGTGTGTAAATGGTTGTTTGTCCTGTTTTTGTCGGTGTTGCCCTGCGATGGACTGGTGACCTGTCCGGGGCGTACCCCGTTTCCCACCCATAGACTGGAGATAGGCACCAGCTCCCCCCGACCCACTATGGAAGAAGTAGTAGAAAATGATTGGCTGAATAAAAGACTAGGATGAAATGTTGGGTACAAACTAACGAAGGGATGACAACCTACTTCTTAAACTCTGCACTTTAATGATAACCTATCAATAATCATCACAGGTTTTAGGACCTTTTTTCTCATTAGGAAACGTATCTTCAGACCAAATTGTACCTCAATAAGTAGAGATTTTACAAACCTGAACTCTTCTGACACCAAAAATGATGATGAACTTAAATCCTGACTTCTTCCTAGCATTAAATCCATCTTCAGCGTGTTGCCATGGTTCAATCCAAACAGGCATCTGGACATATTTTCTTGTATCTTCAGTGCTAATCATGGATCATCATTTCCGGTTTATAAACTATTGTTAGGGCAATTACACCTATGGAGATGTTTGGGTCAATAAAGTCTATTCAAGCATTTAAGATGACCATTCCCTTTACAGACTGTGAATCCACAGCAACCTAACTCTGCAATAAGGGCTTTGGAGAAGATGGAGACGACGCTGCTGCCAAGGTATGATGTATAATGTGAGAGAACAGTGACCCCTGCATGCTGCTCTGGCATCCCAAGAATGTGTTTTGTGTGCCCAGCACCAATCGCACAACTTTACTAATGCGAGCTCTTCTTTCCACTCACTGCAGACATGACTGATCATAGGCACAACACGAATACAGTGCATATAATATTCTGTAAATGTTCCAGAACAACAACAAAAAAGAGCAATTGGACATAATTATATGTCTAGGGCACTGTTGAACAAGAATGTCAAGATTAATTAATAATTAGGCTGACAGCTTGTCTCTTCTAAGGGAAAACACTCATTTTAGGAAAAATGTTGCCAAGTTTAAATGAGAAATGTGGAAAATAAAGTCAAGCAAGTCATTTTTCCTTTTAAAACAACAGAAGTCAAAGCATAGGCTTTTTAAAGGACCAATACTTATACTAGAGCTTTTCTATATACGGCTAATATCCATCACTACAGCTTTGGTTTAATCTTACAGTTTCTACTTTAATTTTATAGTTTTCTGTTCATTGGTGACATTTTAAAGCTACTAGCTCGACTTTTCAGCCATGATTGGGCGAGACGCAGGGTGCACCCTGGACAGGTCGCTAGTCCATCACAGGCCAACACAGAGACACACAGGATAAACAACCACACACACACACTCAGACCTAAACAATCATATATTTCTGGACTGACGGAGAAAGTTGGAGTACCCAGAGAGAACCAACGCATGCACAGGGAGAACATGCAAACTATGGCAGAAAGAGGTCAGGATTCTAACCCAGGACCTTCTTGCTACAAAAACAATACTAACTGCCGCACCACCGTGCAGCCCAGGTATAGTTTAGGTATCGTTTGTTAATATTGAGCGTGTCATGGCCAGTTTGTTTTGCTATTTTGCTGTAAATCTTTATCCAATCAAGATCAGAATCCACCTTCCAAAAGCAAGCTTCCATGTGCACATACGCCTGGTGACATCACATGAGGCACATTTACGTATGTAAGGTTCCAGCAAGCTTTAAATCAGGAATAATCATTCCTGTACCAAAAAATAGAAACAGCCACTCTCTTAAAGATGATTGACTAGTTGCCTTCATTTCTGTCATTATGAAAATGCGAGTAGCTGCCAAAAATCTGCCTACTATGTCACTGGACCCTTTGGGTAAAGATGGAATTTTATTCATAATATCCTAAACATCTAGAAGCAAAGGCTACATGTGCAGTTGAACAAAGTCTGTAAAACTGATTAAATAATGTATAAATTGAAAGGTCATATTTATAGAGGGTTTCCCAAAAAACATTTCTTTTTTACCTCTCATAATGAAGCACCTGTGCTACCTTTTGTTTACCAAAAAATAATAAAAATTAGAAAAGCTTAAAGAACTTTATGAACTTAAAATTATAGAATTGAATTTAATCCCAGGCATAGGTTGCTTTTCCTATTAAACCGGTGAAATTTAAACATATAAATAAATAATTTTCAGCTGTTTATATTTTTATATAAAACATTAAAATGCTTAAAAATAAAGTTCGGAAGAAGAATAAAACAGATTTTAAAACGCAAACAAAGCTGAGGACACTGCTAATGTCACCTCGATAGTTGTGCCTTTTGTGATGTCATCAACCTAATTACTCTGACCAGATTTATCTATTTTCAGCATATGTTCCGTATTTCGTGGAATCCTTTAGATGAAATCAGTACTTCAGTACTAAGCTGCGGTTTTGTCATCAGTGTATACTTGTTAGTGGAAGAAAACACACCTCTGGGCAGTTCCGTTAACTCTCGAAAATGACAAATATACATCGTGTACATCATGTAAGAGGAAACAAAAGTTTAACAATTCGTCAAACTCTAAAATAATAGGCCAGATTGTAATCAATCTAAACGTGGATAAAATTGTTTAATTTTACCAGAACTATCGTGTACTTTGTAGCGACGTTACAGGGTCTTACTGTAAAAACAGATCCCAAAACCAGTTTAGGCGGTCATATGTACTGGACTCACATTAATAAGTGCCTTATCACATTTAGTTTAGGTGGTTAATAAGAACCAGTAAACTTTCCACCTGGCTGTGAGCGAGTTTTTATTAAAACAGAGAGAGGAGGCTGCTCTGCTCTCCTCGGAGCCAGCCTGGAGAGAACTGAGAGCGGCCAAAGTTAGCTCCTGTTAGCTCCTGAACGCGGAGCGGAGCCTCAAAACAACATTTAAATACATTTATTAAACCCGAGGCCGCGCACTCACCCAGAAGAACACGGAGAAACTCTTCCCGCCGCCTCGGAGGGGTGTCTGTAAACTTTACCCGGACCTAGAAGAGCATGAGCGGGAGAAATTTGGCCAAACTGTCTGACATTAGCTGAAGTCTCTTACTTTCCCAGCGCCATGTTGAACAGGGAAAACAGCACATCCGGGAAACTGGAGCCGAGCGTCACCATGGAAACGGATCAGCGTCGGCCATTCCCGCCGACATATTCATCTGATTGTTATTGTCTTCATTTTTCTATTATTTATGTCCTTACACCAACAGATTCTGGAGATTTTTATCTCGTCTTTTTTAGTCAAAATAAATTTAAAACCCCCATCAGAGGTTACGACTTTGGATTGACTAGTGCTTATGTTGTAATTTATTTTAAATTATCTTTTGATTTGGACATACATGCAAAACCACTCACAAGGTGCCATCATAGAACAGTCCATTAGACCCGTTTCATTTTTTCTTGTTTATTACAGATTTAAAGATTTACAGATTTAAAGCAACTTATTATCATTATCTTCTTTACCTAAAACTATAGTGTTGAACATACAGAGATGAAAAAAGCAATGGTACGATCAATAGTTTTATATAATTAAAACAAACAAAGCCAACACAGGCAGAAAAAGTCTTTAATTTATTTATTTATTGTTTGTCTGTTTATTACACAAATATACAAGACAAATAACTTACTTAAACAAGATATTTTACTATTCATTTATCTAAACAAACAGCTATTCGTTATTTTAAGCTATATATATTTGTATGACAATTTCTCACTAGCAAAGATATTATTTAAATTGTAGTTTCCATAGTTGGGGTCATGACCTGCAGATCTTCAAAGATCACGTGGGGAATCTTGAGACATTCTCAATGAAACAATTGCTATATTAGATGAAAACTGTATCAACAAATAAATAAAAGTTGTTAACTATTAGGCATGGTTCTTTGTCTTTTTATTAAGCACACCTTTATTTGGCTCATTATTAGTGCTTTTAATGGGACAGAAGGGTCTGCTGGTGTCATTCTGTAGTTCCAAAGTTTCTCTTTTGGTGGGAGGAGTGAGCTGATTTCAGTGTGGACTAAACCCTTGAGTTCAGAAGGCTTGACGGATGTTTTTTGCGCATACTTTTTATGCTGTGTCTCCTGATTCATCTGGAGACACACCAGAGAAACAGATGTTCCTTATATAATAACAGCCTCCTTGTTTTGGCCCACTCCCCTTGTGTCCTGTTGCAGGAGCTATTTGGAAGCAACACACCCTCTGAGAACATATTTGGATTGAGTTTGAATCGTGAGCAGATAGGAAGCTGACTGATCATCCTGTCTGGTATTGTTTTTAATAACAGTTATTCTTTACCTCCTGTTGAAGCTGTGAAATAAGCGATGGGTGGAGGTAGATAGGGAACAAGGAGATTAATTTTTTTTTTGCTTATTTTTTGTCTCTGAAGATAAAACTCTAATTCTTTAAATTAATACGTTAGATTTGTTGTAAAATTGTTTCTTAATGCATCAGTTAAATACATAAATAAAATTCGCTGCAGTTTAAGATGCCCAATACTGACCTCTAGTGATCAAATACTCACATTGCTTCCAGCTGCTCCAGTTTCCACTCAGGTAAATAAGTAAATCCTTTAATGAAATATTCTGATGTGTACAGCATAATCACACCGACTTTATAGGTTCTTAAAAATAAAAAAGACTTAAAAAATAGTAGTTATTAAAATTACAAAAAAATCTGCAAAAATCAGTTTTAGAAAAAATATGGCAATTTATTCCCAGCTCAGTTCACTTTTATTAAATAACATCAATTTTACACAACAAACAGGAGCAATTCATGAAGTTATGTTCAAGCCAACCTAAAAATGTTTTCATTTTAGTTCATGAAGCTCAGTAATATACAGTCAGATTGCCATTCAGTTAAACTTCATTTCACTCAATTTATGTTATAATATACAAAATTACACCAAATACGTTTTACAATCAAAATGTTATGGGTTTGAATCCAGTTTCCTCCTGCCCCATGTCCCCCTGGGCAAGGCACATAAAACCAAGCATTGCACCGATCTGCAAACTGGAGTATGAATGTGTGCATGTTTGGGCGTAGGAATGAGGGAACTTACAGCTATTTAATTTAGTCCATTTAATTCATCTGATCACTAAAAGTCAACAAGTAAAGGATTGTCTATCTGGGAAAAATGAAGGTTGGATCAAACAGTGAGAGGAACAGTTTGCTTTGAACAGTCAAAAATCTCCAGCAGAAGCAGAACCAGGCTGAGCATCCATCTACCTCAACTATCAGATGGCTCCGAGGACAGGAAGGAGAGACAGAAGACACAGAAGCTCTTAGTGAGGAATTCCTTCCAAGATGAAGAATAAACACAAAGTTAGCAACAAGACAGAGAGAAACTGAGAAACCTGAAGAAAAAGGTGCAGCATTAATTCACTCTTCCAGTAGTCTGTCACTACAGCCGTGAACGTACATAACTGATTGCAGCTCTACAACTTTTTTCAGAAACGTAAAACAGAAAGAATGAAGCCTAATCTCAGAAGTAGACAGCTGGGAGCTGGTTCCACAGTAGATGTGTCGGATGACTGAAAGCTCGGTCTCACATTCTCCTCTCAGAAACTCTGGGAACCCACCAAAAAAGCTGCAGGCTGAGAGCCAAGAGCTCTGATGGGAACGTATAGGACAATCAGATCTAATACAATGGTTCTCAATCCTGGTCCTCAGCATGTTTCTGCATGTTTCTGCTCCAGCATTCCTAATTTAAATGATTGCATTACCTCCACAGCATGCCATTAAGTACTGCAGGACCCTGTTAATCACCCATTCCTGTAAATCAGGCGTGTGGCTGCAGGAAAGCACCTAAAACATGGAGTACCGTGGGTACTGAGGACCAGGTTTGACCACCACTGTTTTAAGTGGTATTCTTGCAGGATTCCCCTGTACTTCAAACCATCCATTTTCTCATCAACTCTGAACAGCATCCCTGACCCATCTGAAGAAAAGCAGGTCCACATGATCCCACCACCATATTCAACTGTGGGAGTGGTGTCTGATGTACAGTGTTACGTTTCCTCCTCTCAGTTTTTTTATGTTTGCCAAATGGTCCGGCATTCTCCATGTTTGCTATATTCCCTACATGGATGATGGCAACCTGCAAAGCTTGGGATATTGTTGTATAAAATTAAACCTGGTTCCACTCTGCTGTGCTCCTTGGTCTTTATGATGCTTTTGTTCAATACAGTTCTACAACAAACCTCCAAGGCCTTAAATGAACAGGTGGATTTATGCTGAGGTTAAATGACACACTAGTTTACTAAATACGGTTAGTTTTGAAGGCGGTTGGTTGCGCTGGATTTTATTATTGCTCAGAAGTCCCTCCATCAGAGTAAATGGCAGCTGAACACCAAGTCAAGCCACACTTTTTTAGATTTTTGCTGATTCTGAAAACCACAAATCATTTTCCATCTTTTTCACAGTTATGCTCCACTTTGTGTTGGTCCTAATCTGAACTAAACCCATTAAAGCTTCTGATGTAACATGACAAAATGTGAAAAGGTTCACAAGGCATGAATACTTTTTAAAATAATGATTGAATATTAACGTTGTTTTTCGCTAAAAACGTCTTTAGATCACCTCAAAGAGAAACATTAATTCAGAAATAGCCTCTGTGCTATAATAAAGCAGAGGAGTGAGCTGCTTTGTCATTCCTGCAGCAGAAACTCATCCCGTTACTCTCAGAAACATCGACTTTTTCTTCATCACTTTACAAACTAAGATCAATAAAGCCCAAAAGTGCTGAAAGTGCTAATTACTCATGCAGCCTTTCTTTGTTTTGGAGGAAATGTTTTGCTGAGTTCGTTCTTACAAATCTTTACTTCGAGTTTTTATTGTTGTGTACCATAAGCCTTTAAGGCAATTTTATAATAGACTGTAAATCAAGTTGGTACTGCTTCCCGTTTGCAAACTGGTTCAGAAAGCCCAGAAAACTGTTGAGTAAGATCACTTTAAAGGAATAAAAGAATATATGGCTGCTTGGATGGAAGATGGAAAATAAAGATAATAGTGGCGATTTAAAACTTTTGCACACTACTTTGACTTGGCTAGAAACATTAGTGTATATAAGAGAAAAAAGACAAGATGCAAAACCATTCAATCCACGGTAAAATATGGCAATTAAGATGTAAAACAGTTTGGTTCAAACAGCGTTTCCCACAGCAAAACCGCCTCACTGGTTTCCCTTCTCCTCTGAAGTAATGAAGGCCTCCAGCGGATCGTACAGAGCCGAGCTTCATCACCATTCCTGCCAACGTTCATCCCGGACGGCTAATTACTTCAACATTGGGTCGAGTGTGTTGAGCAAATGAAGTGAAAAAGAGGAACAGTATTACCTGTAAAATACGGCCTGACCTGCTTCCCCACACATCACAACTTCCAGGTTTTACTGCCTTAAGACGATAAATGTTAGCAAATAAAATCAGACATTTATCACCCTCAAAGGCTCAGAGAATTACGGCTTGTGAAGTAGCCTAAGCAGATGTATCAAAATATTTATATACACAGCTGTGAGACCAGTCTCCTGCTCAAAGAAACATGTTAATATAAATATTAATTAAAATATAAGGAGGATATCTATAAATCTTTAGTTTATCTACTCATCATATTCTATATTTAATCTCTTAATTAAACAACTTACTGAATGATTTAACAACAATAAACCTGAGATTCTGAATCTAAATCAACTGTTCATCCATTGTCTTCTGTTTTGATGCTAAATGAGTTTATCAAGCCCAGAACTAAACTAACAAACCTGGAGGAGGCGCTAGTTGCAGCAGGTCAGAGAGTCATTATCCGCAGTGAAAGGAGTCCTGTACAAACATAGGCTGAAAGGCCCCTCAGTGAAGAACAAGATGTGAGGACCCCTGCCTTAATATTTGACATTTTGTCTGTCAGGTGAAGTGGGAGTGGTTTGGAGTCAGATGGTGGCTTGGAACACCTGAGTTGAAGGTTCTCTGTTGATTTAAACCTGGCTGCTCCTCACACCAACTTCTGTCCCTGCTCTCCCCATAGCAGGCAGTCCAGGTTTCAGCTTGGCTTTGTTTGAGTTTTCTTTGGTTGTTCTGACTTCTTTGAGTTTGTTAGTGATACACATTCATTCACTCTCTAATAAACATAGACACCAACCACAACAGATTTACTGAAACTCACACCCTATACTTTCATTATTCTTTGTTAATTTTTATCTTTGCCCAAACTTCAGTAGATTTAATAAAAGATATTTAGTTGGCTGCTGTAATCTCTCTGTCTCCTTTTTTTGTCATGACCTCGCAAGGCAGGTTGTGACAAAATGAGGACCAACAAAGACCTTTATTTTGGAACATGTTCCCAGTACAGGCTGGAATTGTCCCAGTAACCCCCAGCATGCCGATTCCTCTGTCATAATCTGTCTCCAGAACCATGGAGTGAATCTATATTGTAGTTTATAAAATGCTTGAATGTTTGCCTAAAAGATCACCAAACTTATGGATGAACAGTATCTCCATTCCAAACATTACTTCATTCACTGCAACGAATGTCCGTCCTCAGGCTCAGACTGCAGTTTAAATATTGAAATAGATGGAAAATATCAGCAAATGAGGAAGGATTTCTCAGAAATTAAAGAAGGTATTAGAAAAAATATATATTTTAAGGCTATTTTTGAATCTATGATTAATATTTATATACATTTTTAAACATTATTAATGTGTCTCTGTTGCCTTCACTTCAGCTGCTGTTCATTCACCCATCAGCTGTTACTGCTGCAAGCTGAGGCTCGTGTTCAACACAAAATGTTCTGCACCTGAAACCCGCTCTCATTATTCACAGAAAGGTTCTGGCTGGAAAACAGCTTTGTCCTGGTCATCTCACACCACTGGATGCCCTAAGGTGAGCTGATGCATCTCCCCTGAACGTTTTATTCTTTGTGTCACTACGGTTCATCTGCATGTGATCAGGTTAACTGAATTAGTGCATGGTGCCTTGATGTGATGTTTAGTGTAAAAAGACGGTTAACAAAGAGGTCTCATCATGCAGTCATACAAAAATTAGAGAGAAAATTTCAACTGAAAAAATCTTCAGGTAGATGAGTTTAACTTTTATATCTGAGGAGAAAGAGCAAAACATTGAAGAGCAAATCTGAAGAGAAATAAGAAAACGGAATAATTATTATTAACAATAGATACGAGGTGAAGGAAGAGCAAGTACAAGTGTAAAATCCAGGTTGGTCACAGGTGAGGATGCCAATATGAAGGATTATGTAAAGGATAATAATATTAAGTAATGTCTAACAAAAGTTTCCTCTTGCCAAACAAGGATGAGTATCTCATTCAACTTGCTGCACCAAGCTCAGTTAAATAATCATAAAGTTAATCTATATTTCCTAATGCAAAATTATACACAACTTTTTTTACATCTAGTATAATATTCTGAAAATATTCCAAAAAAAACCCTCCTCACATTAGATGGATAATTCAGGATGTTTTACGTGACATTTTATTAAAAGTTATAAATATCTTACATTCAGCAGAGAACTAAAATTAGTCCTGGAGGCTAAAGCTAAAAGCAAGTCAGAGCAGCACTCCTTCCAAAGTCTGTCTTAAAACAACTCAGATCGGAAATATTCCCAGCTTTTTATGCAAACAGTATCTCGAGAACCTTTAAAGCAGTGTTTTATCTTAAAAAATTTATTTACAGAAAGCCTATAATTATTTAAACAAAAATGGCGGTTGGAGGTGGTGCACCATCATTGATCTTCCTGTGTGAAACACATACTGAGAATGGAACAAGTGTTTCTGCTTAGAGCAATACTGAAACAAATGTCAAATGATAGTTCAGATCAAATAAAGTACATTTGACTTTCTTGCAGAACAAAAAAAACTTATAAAACCATAAAACAGTGGAGAAATTTGACTTTTCTCTTATGTCATCTTAAATTGACCTTAAATTAGGTCAAATCTTTGCAGATTGTGCCCACTTTGTGTCATTTGGGAATTACCAATCTGAAAAAACAAAAATCACGTGGGGTTCCTCAAGGGTCCATTCTCGGGTCTCACTTATATTCAATATATACCAGTTGGTTAAATTATACTAATTAAAAACAGCTGCCAGAGTCCTGACCTAGACCAGAAAAAGTGGATCCTTGCAGTTACGCAGAAACTGTTGGCTCATTTAAATCAGCGCTAAAAACATTTTTCCTGCAGCTTTCCAAATGTCCAACGATCCAATCTGAACAATTTATTTTAATTGTTCATTTGAGTTTATTTGTTTTAAGTCTGCATTTGAATTGCATTTGCTCCCTTTTTGTGCATTTTTCTTGGAGAAACTATGCAGATGAATTGTGCTGTACGAAAGAAAACTTGCCTTTTACATGTGTGCATCTCGTCCCTTTTTGGGCTCATTGTTGCAAGATTTTAGTGACTTTTTAGCCATACAGATCAAAAATGTGCATCCCTAAGAAAAATACAAAACATTTGCAGCTTCTAATATAAAATCAGCACCAATGAATGATGCAGAGCCTGCTCTTCATCTTAGCTGCATTTGTGCTGCAGATGTTTGCAGGAGAGAAAAGGAGCAAACGGTAAAACCTTGGAGTGGTTAGAGAGGTGCAATCTGCGGCCGAGGGGTTTTTGTCACTTGCTGCTGTTGCTGCAGTCTGAATGGAGCACAGAGATCTGCTGAGTCACGCTGGGCTCAGTCTTCAGGTCACAGCTGCAGCTCCAGCCTGTTAGGAAGAACTGCTGCTGCCAACTTCAGCTGCTGATTTAATTATTGATCGAATGAGGCACAGCCACCTTCCAGCAGCTGCACACAGTTAAGGCTGAGCTGGTATAAATAATGCATGAAGTTAAAATCTCCGGAGCACAACATCATGAGATTTAGAGCGAGGGGGACAGGCGGTGACAGGAGACTGGCTAAGACACATCTCTCTGGTTTTACTGGCCATATTATCACCTCAGTGATGCAGGGAAATTAACATTTATTACTATGTTAATTCTTAGAATTCCTGCAAAAATGTAGAAGGTTCTGCGACATCTAAGCACTTCAATATCTTTTGTCTGCTAGTTTTTTAGTGTCTTCATGTAAATACAATAAGTTTTAAAATTTCATCAGTCCTGTAAAGTTACAGCACAAAGAATCACAGAAATCCCTTTAAAGCTGGACTGCAGCTCAGATTCGGCTTCTGAAACAGATTTATACTGATTTCCATCTCTCCCTCTTACTGACATAAAACATTTCTGTACCCAGGGGGAGTTTGTTGTTTTGGACGTAATTTGGTCCAGATCAGCGATGGGTATGAAAGTTATTTGATTTGCAAGGAGCCAGGATGTCTAGAATGGTGTAAATGGTTGCATGGTTGAGTGATGTGTTACAGGCAGTTATTATATTAATCAGTGTGAAACATGGCTTCATTTACACCAATAATATGACCCATATCAGACCCCACTAAGTACAAGACATCCTTGATGTCTGCTGACCTTCACTCACTCTTTTGACTGTTGGTTGATCTGGCAACTGCCTGCAACACAAGCAACTAAATGCAACCATTGGAACAAAATAGTTTCCTACAACTTATATCCAAGGGTGCCTGTTCTAGTCAAAGCAGCTCAGCAGTCGAACAGATGGCGACACATATGAACTCTAGTATACAGACACAGACCGGATCGCCCATTTCACAAACACTTAACGCTTAAAAGGATTTAGATGCTCTCATCATCCTGGTTTGAGGTGTGAACAGACGATCTACCTGGGTTCCTGCAGCACTCCTGGCTGACTGCAGTCACCATCACCAGACGGCTGGGGATCTAAAGAGCTGCTGGACAACCAGATTTCGGATGATGATCAGCCTCTGTGGTAAAGTCAAGCCCTCTCTGTTTGTCCTTGAGTTAAAAAAATCTTATATCTCCATTTGTCATTGCTTACCTCCGCCCAGCTCATTTGTAGTGTCCTCTGTGTCTTCTGGGTTGAAGCTTATGTTGGTTTCCATACCAACCCCAGCTTAATACAGTTATTACCTCTGGGACAGATCTCCCCAAGACAACTGACCTGCTCCATGGCCGTCCATTGCAGCGTCCTGGTCCTCAGTAGTCGCCTGGAGGCTCGGTAATGCTCGCCACTAGTGAGTTTAACCCTTTAGAAAAGGAGATGTCTGACAGTAATTTTAACCCTGCTGAGTTTCAATCCATGCTTCCTTTTCAAAACTAATATATGTGCCGGACATGGCCAGGTTGACTGGTAATTTATGAAGGGCCAGAAGGATCTTAGTGAGGTCCCCCGTCTTTGCTGCTTCATAGAGGAGCCGTGTTTAGTACTTCAGCATAAACAGCTGGTTTGGAGTGATTATGCTGATATGTTATGTTTAGTTTTCTCCAAACACTGAGCTGTGCATTATGGCCAAACATCTGTGTTTTGGTCTTATCGTCCAGGACTCTGGTGATTCATTTAGATGTAACTTGGAAAACCTAAGTGCTGCTGCTGTATTCTCGTTAGAAAAGCTTTCTCCTTCAACCTTTCCAAAAAGCCAAACCTTTTAACTCTTTGACTAATTTTCCTTTTGTCAACTCTACATTAAATACACTAACTGAGGCCTGTCGAGTCTGGGTGTGGAGTCTGAGCATTGTAGAGTCTGACTTTGGAGCAAATCTGCTATGACGTCCACTCCTGAGAAGATTAGTCTGAAATGTTTTCTATTTCTGAATAATCTTCCTCTCTGTAGAATGATGGACTAGTTTAAAAAGATATTATAACCTTTGCAAGATTGACGGGCAGCATTAGGTATTTCTCTAAAGTCATCGCTGATGTCTTTCTGCCCTGGCATTGTGTTAACACATCCCAGTTTGCTCCAGAGCAACAAACTCCTAAAATTGCTGATTTTATAGAGGTTCTAAGACTATTCCAGTGTATTTCATTAGCAGAATCTGGCTCCTATATTCCAATTTAATCAAATGGAAGCATTAAGGTTGTACTTTTCCATGGTTGCTTTATCTTTTGTGTTTAATAAATAATGGTAGACTGGAATCTATGTGTTTTTGTACACTTCAGGCTATATTTAAACAATTTTAGAAGCCACTAAAGATCATTTTTGTTGTATCCTGATTTGTAAAACCCAAGAATCTGGTTATCTCGTTATTCAGGTTTTCTGGGCGTCTTTTAAATTCAGAAGTACATCAGATTGAAAGCAGCATCGAGCTGACGTCAGCATGGCTGTTATAGTCAAACAGCCCCCTGCCATATTTCAGCTTAGGATGACGACATGAAGCCTGCACCGCCGTCTGTTTTCCCTCATCTGTCGACAGCAGTGAGAATAACAACACACACACTCAGGCTGGAATAAATGCATAGTTTATCATATGATAACAGTAAACTCACAGGGCTATGTCGTAAATAAAACAGTCTAGTTACATGTAAGGACTGTAGTCTTAATTATAAAGTGAGGTGTCATCAGAAAGAGAACGTGACACTGCATTGTAATATTTATGCCCATTTTGCGAGTCGATGCTAAATAAAAGCAGCTCTAAAAAAGGTTAAAGATCAACCTGCGTCTCCTATAGCGGGGATCCCAGTTGAGGCTACGTCTGCTACAGCACAGGATTGCTTTAAAGCTCCTCCTGATACCTGAATGAAAACAGCTTCCTGCCGTGCAAAATAAAAAGGAAAAGGCAACCGTTCTGGTGCAGGAGAGGTCATCCAGGAGGGGTTCAGTTCCCAGAGGAAGCATCTCCAGCATCCGTGAGGATTCTTTTTGATTTGGCTTGTTTCTTTATGGGTTAAAAAGTTGCAGGAGTGTGTTGTCTTCCTGGCTAGGGTTCAAAGGATCATGGTGAAGGGTCCCGAATGATGCTCCTCCTGGGCAGATTTATGGAATTAAAGTGTCTCGGTTTTAGCTTTCAGCTCATAAGGAAGAGCAGTAAAAGAGTTAAAGCACGGGTGGATTACTGAGCAGGTCAACCAGGTGCAGATGCTGAATTTACACATCAAAAAGGTGTAAAAATGCATGTTTTAAAAACCAATATAAGGATTACAGGAGAAGCTCTGTGGTTCATGCAGGAAATAAAGACAGATGAGCTCTTCAGTTCTGCTGCAGAGAATGTGAATTCTTCTAAACTCCTCATTCAGATGTTTTAGAAGAAAAATGCTAAGAAGTGAGATCATTTCATTTGGTTTAATGCTGAATATCTCAGAGGGTTTTTGCAGCAGATAATTTCATTGCTACATTGCCACCATTTTTAAATGGGAGTGGAAGTTATGTGCCATATGACTCCAGTTAGTCCAACAATGTTAACCCAAAGATGCTTTATATAAATTGGAAAAAAATGGCAATTTTTAGCAAGTTCATTTTAGTTAATTTCCCAGACATCTTGTGTTTTATGGGTCCGATATGGATTTTTCTATTTCTGTTCTGTATCAAACCTGCATAGCAGTTAACTTTGAGCAAGTTTACTTTAGGTGTGTTTCCACTGTGGGAACCTTTTCTTGCAACCAGGGTACTTTTCTGCTGGACAATGAACAATAGGCGGAGTTTTGTGTTAGGAGGTTAAATAAATTTTTCTGACTGGTTCATTATTCCCAGCATTATGTTTTAGTCATTTCCCAGTTTAAAATCCTCCACAGGTCATTTTTTCTCTTAACTTTAAGTTGCAACAGGAGTAAAAGATATTTTTGTTTGCAAACAACATTCAAACCGGTCCCTTATGTTAAAAATCACAGTATTTTACAGAGTCAATGCTGAAATACATTTTCAGCTAACCTTAGTGGAATAATTTTTTTAATTATTTAAATGAAGCACAAACTTCAGTTGTCTGTGCGAGGCTGAGGGAGTAACACTATGATCAAAGGTATTATGGATTTAAACTAGTAATGTCAAAAGTTTTTACAGGATTTATATTCTGAGATGCAAACTTTATCTGATTTTGAGTTTGAAAGAAGCAGACGTGTTACAGCTGCTGTCTCAAGTTGCTGGGCAGGGTCTAATATTTAAAACATGTTCATGCTAAAACCTGCTTCTGATTCTGAAGTAACTGTATTTTAGTTTCAGGGTGTAACCTCTGTTTAATAATTCTACGTTATATCTGTTGATCACACGGGTTCTCATCTCTGCTCGGAGTAGAAAATGAAGTCTGCATGGGCAAAGTGCTTTTAAAGCTTGTTACAGCTACACATAAGGCGTTCAGTGACTCTACACAAGTTATTTAGAGTAATCGCTGTCACAGAACTGTCGGTAACAGTTTTATTGGGAAAAGTCACACATTTTCTTCACAGAACTGGAAATCCTCTGCACAAACGTGGAAGTTGGAATCACAATTTAAAATCTGTTCTAATAACATTTAATAACAAAACTAATACTGTAGCAGTTTTGGTCTAAGTTATTAGGTTTTTTAATCACTTTCTGGAGTCTGGTGTTGCCGTAGCTGAAGATCTGGAGAAGGACCTTCTTAAAGTCAACAAATTTAAATTTTTGGACCCCATAGTGGAAACACACAAAGGTCACGGCTAGGTTACCGGTAAATAAGGTTCCACCATAAAAGTATTCTTAACTGCAGAGTCAAAACGTACCTCGTGAAACCCACAGAAATTTCCCTCTGGGCCCTATTTTTAAGACAATTTCCTTTCATATTTCCCATATAGACTCCACATGTAAATGTTGGTTCGGCAGTCTTAGCGTGAATCCTTTTGGGATTTAATCTTTCCAGGTCTCCACTGGGAACTGGATTCTGAAATAGCTGCAGGAGCTTTTAATGGACCGCTGGATCTTCTAGAAAATGTCACCCTGCATCCTGAGGGAGTTTGGGGCCTTTTCGGACGTCTCTTTGCCCAGAGGCTAAGAGAAGCTGAATCTGCCCATGAGTTAAAGGTTGACTGAAGGGCAGCATCTGAACTCTTAAAGTACTAAAACACAATTTCTGTCCGAATGATGGACAGAGTGAGTTCTGTAGAAACCCAGAGTGCGTGGGGTTAAAAATGGAAAAGCACCTCCATCCATGACGAATCCTCAATCCTCCTGTGATGTTTCTGTCCTTCCTCCTCCACCACTGCCCCCCTGCAGCCTCCTGTCAGGTGTGTGCATTCACCTGTCTAATGCGCGCATCCTGCTCAGTCATCCGAACCTCGGCGCGCACTCGGTGCGGTTCGGCGCCTCGGTGCTGGTGTTGGTACTGGTGCTGTTACCGGACAACGCATTGGATTTCCAGAAGAACGCATAGAAGATGGCCAGGATGAATGCGGCCACGGACACGCTGAGGAAGTAAGCGATGGCCATGGCCACTTTCACCCAGATCTTCGCTGACATGTTGGCGTGTTTGGCCCGCAGCTCCCCGGGGTAACTCGGCCTCCGCTTCGTGTCTCCGTTCGGCGTCTCCGAGGTCACCCCGACCTGCCTGCCGACCGCTTTCATCTCGGAACCAGCGCTGGGATCTTCTCCTGGGATAAGTCCTCAGACGGATGTTGACTGTTCATTTGAGTCCAGACAGAACTGATTCTTTCTCACCCTCTGGTACTGGTGTTGGTCGCAAAGCAGCGGTCCGGATCCGGCCTTCCCGCTCCAGGAGATTCCGCGGGACGTTGCAGCTCAATGACCCCGCAGAGTCCTCTAAGCGCACCGGGTAAACTGGACTCACTGACGCTTTCCAGGCATGAGCTGCATGGGACCGCTGTCCAGCTGCTGAGGGCTACACCGCGAATTTCCGGCACAGGATTTCAAAATAAAGGCCTATAAAACAAACACAAACGTGCCATTTAAACCAAGCAAACTTACACTAGCTTATCAGTGCACAATTAAGCCATTCAACCTTCTTAGGTCTCTAGGTAGCGATGTTTAAATTGGCTTGAAATTATTTCATGTTGCTGCAGCATCATCTCACTATGAGAATTAACAAAAAATAAATGAACCTTTAATCTTCAATCAGTGGAGACAAAAGATCCCACATTATTAAATCATTTCTTAACAAAATCACCAGTGCATGTATAAAGTTAACATTTTGCATCCTGCTTTAGCCAATAGCACAAAACCTAAGTTTCTCTTATAACATTTCACATTTGATACTACAGCGAGAGGGATCATCCATCTTTGCAAGATCTCTCTACATCATGGCTGAGATGGCCATGGAAGAAGGTTAAGTTTCTGCTTGTTCACGTATTTCTGTGTTGATTTGGCCACATATTTTGGACCAATATGTTTATCCTTTATCCCTCAACCACAGTGGCGGTTCTAGACCAAATTTACCAGGGGGGTCAGCATGGGGGTGTTTTTTCATGGAGGTAGAGAACAAAAGAATGAAACAAAGAAAGAGGGCATTATTTCATATATTAAGTGAGGCATTTGCAGCTCTAGAGCTGCAGGTTGCAGTCCCATGATCTAGCAGATGAAAACTGTAATCCTAAACTTAATTTGGCTGAAGCTAAAAGTGCAAAACCTTAATTTTTAATTAATTGTTAAACTAAAACTGTGAAGGTAAAACATTAAATTGGTCCAAGGGACGAATCAGTTAAGGTTTCTGTGGCAGTGCTTATTAACAAATTGATTTAGTATTATGTCTTCATTACAGAGTCCATAACAGGGGCCAGGACCAGTTCTACAGGGACACTGGCCCCTGTTGGCCCCTGTCTAGAACCGCCCATGCTCAACCACCCCTGCTGCCAGGCCAAATTTCTACCACTGAGTCCAGCCGGGGGAGTGAAGCTAGAACAAGAATGATATGTTCAGGTACTAAAGTACCAAATATTTTATAAACCTTGGGAAACTCGCTCTTCTTTTGCACAAAGCCATCTACATCGTTTAGGGAACACAGCATTGAACTACTTGATCGTTTTTTTGTAACATTTAAAAGCAAACCCAACCACTTTGAAAAAGACAAATACAGTGAATTTTGTACTGTAAATAGTCTTGAGATGACTTTTGTTGTACATTTGTGCAAAATGAACAAACTTAAAATATAGATTCATGTAAAAATAGACAAAATACATTCAACTTATACATTTATGCACAAACACATCCATCAATCTATGTATAAACCACACAGGAATACATAAGTAAAATATGCTTTATTAGCTAACGAATTAATGCATTTTAAATGGGTTATGAAGTAGTTCAGAAAGTGGACTACATCCACAGTTAGTTTAGTTCTGCTTTGATACATCAGGAATGAGAATTCATGATCGAATAACGATCCTTTTATTTTGAAGGGAAGTTAGCCTCGTTTCCGGCCTTGCTCTATGCGTCCGTGTTTGACTTGACGCTGTTTCGGTCGAGGAGGAGCTGAAAGTACGCAACGTCCAACGATTGGGTCATAGTTTGAGAGAAACGTCCCGCAGCAGACGAGAGATGGAGACGCAGAGCTGCTTCACATTAACACCAGAACGCCGAGGTTCTGGTCCAGCTGGGGATACTCTGGTCCTTGAGCAGCTGGACACGGTCCATAAAAACAGCAGCAGCATATCTGTATATCTGGCCTTTTCTGGTCAGAAAACAGACAAATCAGTCCCAGAACTCATGAAAATACATTTTAAAGAATTAAGCCAAACATGTGAAGCAGCAAATTTAGCAATTTTGGGGTTTTTATCTAAATAATTATGATCAGTGACAGTACCTATTATAAAATCAGGGGTTTGCTAGTTTGGAGCATGCAGATGAGTTTGAACGCAATGCTAAGGTGGAAAGCCATCAGCAATGACCTTAGAGAAGAAACTGTTGTTGTCCATTAACCTGGGAAGGATTATAAAGCCAAACTAATTTCTCATTCTACAGTGACGGCTGCCAGTCTTCCCAAAACTAGATATTCCAGCATATTGACCCCAACAGCAACACTGGAAAAATTACAAAAAAAAAGAAAGAAAGCATCTGAAGATCCTACAGGCCTCAGTTGGTGCGATAAATCTCAAAGTTCATGACAGAACATTAGAAAAACACTCAACCAGTAAGACTTGGTTGGAGGGGTTGAAGAAAAAAGCATCTTCTCTTTAAAAGGATAATGGTAGCATTAGTTAGATATAAGTTATATATGAAGGAATCACAAGACTTGTAGTTTACAAGTCTTGACACTTGCTTTTTGAAAGTCCCTAACATTGTAGTACAGCTATGCTGCATGGTAGCCAACCTGTTGTTTGGGTCAGGCTGTGCACAGATTATTTCCTTTTTCCAGCATTGCACTGGATGCCAGGACCTCTCTACCATCGTCGGAGACATTGCAGTCATCATAGGATGCAGAATTAAAGCAGGTAAACTGCACGAAGATGAAGTGTGGTTGTAATGGCAACAACAGGAGGAAATATTGGTAAATGGAGGGGGGTTCAGCGGTCTGGATTGGCACAAGGAACCCAGAAACACACTTTGTTTGGTGTAAGAAATCAAGTCTTCTTCAAGTCAAAGGGTTCAAGTCCAAAGTATTTTATGATTTCACCAAGTCGAGCCTAAAGTCATTAAATTTGTGACTCATGTCTGACTCGATTCTAAGTCACATGACTAGTGTCCACAACTCTGCTCTTGAGACAAACTAAAAAGGTAGATTTAAACATCGTCACAAACTTAAAATAATAAAATTTTTAAAATTAATCTTTGCTAGATTGAACAGCAACAGCTGCAGAACAATCATTTCCATAAAAAAGAACATACTGCAGTGTCTTTGAGCCACAATTCATCACTTTTATTCATCACATCCTGAACAAAGACTTTAAAGCAACCAGTTTGTCGTTTTGTCCTCAAAGCCACAGCTCCTTGGATAAAACACGCCATTTACAGACGAGGAAAACTCAAACAAACCAAATAAAAAGCCCTCTTGGTCTGCAGAGGTATGACAGAAGCATTCAAAAGAGACAAAACACACATCCTGCATCTGTAAACTTATATGCAATACATTATTTCTAAGGTAACGTAAAGTATAAAAACAAACTTTCAGCGGTAGAGGCAGTGTTGTTCTTTGCATGTGAATCACAGAGCGTCCCGATGATGCTGATGAGTTGCATCGTTGCAGCAATAAAAGCAGAAATAATCCATGTATGAAAACAAGTGAGGAGCAGGCAGGAGAGGAGCTGGTTTAAAGCAAAACACCCGATTGTTCAAAATTAAAAACATGGTTTGATATGATGCAACATAAAAAAAACCCACATGATTTTCTGATGAAGTAAAAACAGACTGTATAAAATGTGAGCCTAAATCCCATGGAAAAGCTCTGCTAATAAAGAGAGCACTGATTAAAACGTCACAGTAACAAAAATGTAAAATGCATTCAGCATTTCAGACAGAAGTAAAGAAACTCATTTAAACAGACTTTATGTCGTCTTCTTGAAGCACAGGATGTGTGAAAGCAACACGAAGAGAGGTGAGACGAGGTAAAGGAGCAGCGATTTTGAAGTATTTCTGACAGTTTACTGCATCATTTACATTAATATCCTGTGAACTGAGTACTATATTTACTTTGATTTTATTTACAACATGGGATTAATGTGCCACATTCAACGTATGATGCTAAAACAAGCATCCTGCACCTCTCCTCTGTCCTCCAAATGAATTTAAAACCAACAATCACACTTGGACCTGAAAGCGCACCTTTGAATCAACCAGCTAGAATTGCTGCCGGCCGTAGGTGTTTTAGGTGTTGTACATCATGAGCTCAACATTTCTGCCATTTAGGCTCTGACTCTTCACAGAACTATACATTATCAGATCTGAACATTTTCTAACCCTTGTGAAGTCTAAAAATCTGCTGTTTAACGTCCATCACCGACGTTTTCTGCACCATAAGCAGGCTTGAGCCCAGCTAGATTATGTCATGTAAACAGAGGTGTTAAAAGATGCTATAAAAGTGTTTCTCCCCCTCACAAATTTATTTTTAATCACACCTAAATGTTTCAGATCAAACTATTTTAAACTGAGACAAAAAATAACCACAGTGAATAAAAACTGTAGTTTCCACTGGACTGTAATTTGTTAAAATAAACAAACCTGATCCTATATGATAAAGTAATTCCCCTACTTGTTAAATCCTGAATTAAATGATTAACCACATTCCTTTGTTGATCTGAACTCAATTTAACAAGCCAAACCAAGGTCCAATTACTGCCTGACCTGTAGAATGAAGAAATGACTTACTGCCCCTGGCTTCAGGACAACGTCGGTTTTAGTTCTTATTAGAGGAAGAAACCCCTCGTTTTTGTAAAAACGTTCAGAATACTCAAGTAACTGATGGAAATGTTACCAATGATAAGTCAGTGAAGAACAGAACTGAGGTGGATCAGAATCAATGATCCACAGTGTTGAATCCAGAGTGACTGGTTGGTCCATGGATGTAAAGCTCCGTCAATCCTCCTCATGATGATGATTTTTCATTTATTGATATAAACATTGGTGCCTTCAGGTTAATGCTCCTCAGCTCATTGTTCGCTCCCGTCAACCTGTTGACAGAAAAACATGAAGAAAGTGAGTTTAAAAGGATTAGAAGCAGCCGTAACACGGCGAAGGTCCTGGGGATAAAAGCTCCTGTCAATCACCACATTCTGACTCTCTGACAGGCTGCTGAATGGAAGAAATCAGCCAGCACACACACATAAGTTTGTACTTATGACTTAGTATTAACTTCCATTCATCTCAGTAACTGACCGGGCTTTGGTCCCCATAAGGCCCAAGAGTCTTCGCAAGGTCCTAAACAGGCAACATAAACCAGCACACACACACACACACACACACACACTGTACATAGAAACAGCTTGATCTGGAACACTGTCCTCTGACATTTCAAATACAAAACAAAGTTCAACGTTAATATTTGCAAAAAATAAAACACGACTCAGGTTTTTCTTTTTTCTAATCAAGTGTTCTGTGATTTTCATTAAGCCAGTGAGAAAACTGGTCACAGAAACCTGACCAAAATAGGACTTTAACACCTTTTTTATTTTTAACAAATTTAGAGTTTCAGTTTAGCATTTTTTTATTTTCACTCATGAAATGTTTAGCTAAAGGTGTAATGATGTCACACTAATTCAAAACCCTTCAAAAATATTCAGATTTTTTTATATAAAGTTGTGCCAAGCCCACTTCTTCCATCTCCACATCTGCAGTTAACACATTGAAATGTAAGCATTTTTGACTGTGTTCCCCCAGTGTGAGTCCCACTGCTGCAGGGTTTTTGGTTTTTAATCAAAGCCTCTTAGAGAGTGTGGACTGTTTCTCTTGAGGGCCAAAAGGGACAAAATTAAATATATAAATATATCATTGAATATAAATATATCATTAAATAATTTAATGTACCTTTAAATGATGACAATAATTAAATGTAATTAAAAAAATGTATTAAAAAACAAACATAATTTTATTTCATGTTTATTTATTTCATGGCTCCCATGCAGCAGAGTCATCATGAAATAACTGAAAGTTAACCCATAAAACCCAGTGGGCGGGATTAGGGTGGCTCCTCAACAGACCCTGACGTCTGATTGGCTGCTTCACACAGCAAGTCAAAACAACTTCTTCAGAGTTTGCTATGACTCTGAGGTTGATGTCTTTGCCAGAAAGTGTGGAAATAACCATAATAACTTTAAGAAATTGTTTCAATTGTTTTACCACAAACATCAGGAGCAACTGCAGCTTCTGTATCGTAGCTTGGTCTAAAATATCTCCAACCAGCTCATGAAGGAGCTCACGGTGGTCCTGTGTGGAGGAAGCCACCGTGTTTAAACAGGCTAAAGCAATCGATTTCACAGGATCAGCATTAGCCCCGCCCACTGGGTTTGATAGGTCAAGTTGACAGTTTACGTAATTTCATGATGACGCTGCTGCATAGGAGGCATGAGACAAATAAATATTATTTATTTATTTCATAATTATTTTTATTACCATTATCATTATTTATCATTTAAATTGTATATTTAATTATTTAATTATGTATGTAATAAATATAATAATTATTTCACGGGACATTTAATGGTATATTTATTTATTTCATGATATATTCATTTAATGTTGTTCCTTTTGGCCCTCCATAGTGCACACCCTAACTTTAATTCACTTCCATTATATATTAACTAAATGTTTCTCTGGAATCTGAAACTGTCTGTTTAACCCATCATTTCTCCAGGAGAAAACACTGCGAAGACACAAAACTTTATATGTTTGTGCCCATCGTCATCTGTGTTTCTGTCTGATAAAAGTGTGACGGTACCCCTCCCCCAATGGTCTACAAAAAGCGGGAATCACTATAGCAACCAGTGTCTCTGGTGCTCTTGTTTTAAATTAGGTCAAAGGACAAAGATGTGCTATAATGTAGCCTTTGCTCTTAATTTTATTCCTGAAAGTTTGTGTTTTCATACAAGTTGTTTGCTTGTATTGTAGCGCTCCACGGCATTCGCCTCTTGCATCTGCCAGATCGTCCACCTAGAAGCCTCAGAAACATCAGGGGATTTAATTCAATCATACTTCAAACGCTTCCCTGATATCTGCACCATCATCTGTCCTGCAGGCTGCAGCTCATTTCCTCTGAAGAAACCGTTTAAAAGCTTTAATTGCGCTTCTAATTTCTCTGGTTTCCTGATCCCCACCCTGATCTCAACACACACACAGCCGTATGTGCACGTGCATATTGCACACATGAGCTCATCTGACTGCTGCTGGGAATCACACACCAGTTACAAGAAGCGTAAATGCAATCAGTGCGCCTCCTTGTTCCAAAAAACACAACAACTGCCATCTGTCCTTACAATCACAATCCTATATAGATGGGCCTGAAATCCTTCCCAGTGAGTAAACATGGGAAAAAAAGGGCTGCTGAAACAATACCGCTTATTCCATAGTGGGTCACGGGGGAGCTGGTGCCTAACAAAATATACACTGCTCAAAAAAATTAAGGGAACACTCAAATAACACATCCTAGATCTGAATGAATGAAATACTCATTGAATACTTTGTTCTGTACAAAGTTGAATGTGCTGACAACAAAATCACACAAAAATCATCAACGGAAATCAAATGTATTAACCAATGGAGGCCTGGATTTGGAGTCACACACAAAATTAAAGTGGAAAAAGACACTACAGGCTGATCCAACTTTGATGAAATGTCCTTAAAACAAGTCAAAATGAGGCTCAGTATTGTGTGTGGCCTCCACGTGCCTGTATGACCTCCCTACAACGCCTGGGCATGCTCCTGATGAGACGGTGGATGATCTCCTGAGGGATCTCCTCCCAGACCTGGACTAAAGCATCCGCCAACTCCTGGACAGTTTGTGGTGCAACGTGACGTTGGTGGATGGAGCGAGACATGATGTCCCAGATGTGCACAATCAGATTCAGGTCTGGGGAACGGGCGAGCCAGTCCATAGCTTCAATGTCTTCATCTTGCAGGAACTGCTGACACACTCCAGCCACATGAGGTCTAGCATTGTCCAGCATTAGGAGGAACCCAGGGCCAACCGCACCAGCATATGGTCTCACAAGGGGTCTGAGGATCTCATCTCGGTACCTAATGGCAGTCAGGCTACCTCTGGCGAGCTCATGGAGGGCCGTGCAGCCCTCCAAAGAAATGCCATCCCACACCATTACTGACCCACTGCCAAACTGGTTATGCTGAAGGATGTTGCAGGTAGCAGATCGCTCTCCACGGTGTCTCCAGACTCTGTCACATGTGCTCAGTGTGAACCTGCTTTCATCTGTGAAGAGCACAGGGCGCCAGTGGCGAATTTGCCAATCCTGGTGTTCTCTGGTAAATGCCAAGCATCCTGCACGGTGTTGGGCTGTGAGCACAATCCCCATTTGTGGACGTCGGGCCCTCATACCATCCTCATGGAGTCGGTTTCTAACCGTTTGTGCAGACACATGCACATTTGTGGCCTGCTGGAGGTCATTTTGCAGGGCTCCGGCAGTGCTCCTCCTGTTCCTCCTTGCACAAAGGTGGAGGTAGCGGTCCTGCTGCTGGGTTGTTGCCCTCCTACGGCCTCCTCCACGTCTCCTGGTGTACTGGCCTGTCTCCTGGTAGCACCTCCAGGCTCTGGACACTACGCTGACAGACACAGCAAACCTTCTTGCCACAGCTCGCATTGATGTGCCATCCTGGATGAGCTGCACTACCTGAGCCACTTGTGTGGGTTGTAGAGTCCGTCTCATGCTACCACGAGTGTGAAAGCACCACCAACATTCAAAAGTGACCAAAACATCAGCCAGAAAGCATAGGTACTGAGAAGTGGTCTGTGGTCCCCACCTGCAGAACCACTCCTTTATTGAGTGTGTCTTGCTAATTGCCAAAGATTTCCCCCTGTTGTCTTTTCCATTTGAACAACAGCAGGTGAAACTGATTGTCAATCAGTGTTGCTTCCTAAGTGGACAGTTTGATTTCACAGAAGCTTGATTTACTTGGAGTTATATTGTGTTGTTTAAGTGTTCCCTTTATTTTTTTGAGCAGTGTATATATCTAACACAATCTGGTTTTATTTATTTCACCGTCTCTGAATGAACCTGATAATAAATGTTTAACTTTACTATTTCATAGTAAATTATTGCATTTTTCTTTATAGAATTAGGTTTCTAAATTTGCCACGTTGATTAAATGCATGATGGTATGCGTGTCATTAGTTCTAAACTTAAAATAAACAAATGTGTCATCAGTTTAATTATCTAGAGGATACATAACTATTTTCCTCCTCATTCCTCAGTTTTGCACTGCGGTGCATTGTGATGTTACTGCCAGGAACATCTGGGTCAGGGAACCAACGTCGATGTAGCCGAGATGATGGCTTCGGTTTGGAGAAGATTCTTTGGCAGAAAATCAACTCCTTTTTTGGACAACCTGCTGCCTGAGCTGATAGGAGCTATTTTAGACTCGGCTGAGAAAACTGAAGCAGCTGCTAAATCCAACGAGACTAAATCTAAAGCCGCTTTAAATAAAGTAAATCTCTATCTGTGTATTGCCTAATAGAACTAAACCTATTCTGTAACATGGTAAATATTTCACCTCGGTGTAAAGATGGAAAAACTACCACATTCCTCATTTTAGTCCAGCAAATTCACAGGATTCAATCAACTAAAACTAAAGTAAAACATTAACTACCAACAGGGGAAAAGTCCAATTTCATTTTCTTTACTTTTTTGGGGGGTGGGGGCAATAAACAGAAATATTTCAGAGTATCTTGTGGGGGCGGGGGGTGGGGTGGGGTGGGGTGGGGGTGGGGGGATGACATGGAAAAAAGCTCTCTCTCTCTTTTCTGCTCCTTTGCAAATTTCCTCATAGCGTTAAGCCCACATGTTAAATAATTTTATTAAACGTAATAATAGTAGTTATTGTTGTTTGCTGACCTGGTTGGCTGACAACTGCACACACACACACATACATACACAGGGCATTTTGACATTAGCACACACCTACAACCATCACTACTAAAGAAAACAAAACCCTAATATGCATAATTTAACAACCAAAACTCATGATCTTTCACTAATAAAAAAATGCATTTTACATTTATAATTTAAACCGCTTGAGTTGTACTTTTATTTAACATTACTACATTATTATTTGGGGGTGACACTGGGGGGACAAAAGTGCTGCCAGACGTAAGACTGGAAAACAGGATTTCAGCTCCAACAAGATGAGTCCCAGAGAGCTGAAACCCTGGAAAGGTCCTCTTTAAAGGATCCTATTAAAGCAAAGACCGTCAGATACTGATAATAATCTCAAGGTAGTTCACAATTTAAAAAGAACCAAAAAGCTTATTTGTCCTCCTCCACTTTTGAGTTTGAAGGCAAACACCACAAGGTAAGTACTGGTGAAGAACAGGGACTGGACTGAAAATGAGTGAAGAAGCAGCTAAAGTCCAAAGAAACATTCAAAGGTCTTCAGAAGGTTTGAAGAACTGTTGATGCAAACCAAAAAAAAAAACAATTACAAAACGTCCTGGTTGATTGGAAATAAGGTATTAAAATGTAAGATTAGTTTTAAACTAATGCACCTTACTATATGTCGATCAAGACTCAATGAGTTAAATAGTGACTAATCGGGAAAAAGTGAATTTCTTATTATAAAATTGCTGCTCGATGGTAACGTTTTATGTCCTTTTATGTTGCTGCATCGAGAAGCTTTTTAACTTGACATACATATGTTGCAAAAATAGAATATCCAATTTTTTAAACATTTTAAGTTTTTGGGGTCTACTTTTAGCATCTTGCCGTTTGCTCACAGGGTGAACTTGCTTGGACGACCAAACCTGGACATGTTAGTGGTTTTTAGGGTCTTCCACTCTTTTCTGTATACTGGAATAACTGATTACAATTTAACCTCTTTAACCTCTTAAGCCCACAAGGTTAGAGAAGCAATTTCCGCCTGAAATTACATACCTGAAATAAATCTAGTATAACCCTACATATATAAAGGCTAAATACTAACTGGCGAGCCCGTCGGGCAATTTTCTGAACAGACTCATAAGCTGCCAACATTCTTTTTTCTGAAGGCCTTGAGCAGCTCACTCACTTCAAAGGTCAGGAGCACCAAACTAAATGTCTGATGTTCAAACGGGGAAATGTTTAATTTTAGTCCTCGTACTGTGAATAAATGTAGGGGTGTCCTAATTTACTCCTCAACAGAAATTGCATTTTTTATTACATTACCAGGTATTTGGTTTCATCTTTTATTTAGTCATCTTACATGAAATTTCCCTCATTGTTAAGATTATGAAATATTCACAAGACTGTAAACAACAAATAAAAAAGCAACTGAATAAAATTGAGGCAGTAAATTCTTCGGCGGACAGAACCCAGGTTCTGGCCCGTTTGATTTCCGAGTCACAGCTGATAACCAGGATCCAGTCAGTCTGTCAATTGATCCTTTTACGGTTTGGTTTTTCCTGCTAAAAGCAAGCCCAAAACAACAAAAAATATTTATAACTGAACTTTTCCATTAGCCTAAGTGATGACACCGAGAAGAGGAGCTAAATGGCTGTGAAAGGGGGGATAATGACTGCAGCCTGTGGTTTATTCACTGAGCTCCACTTTTAAACCGCAGCGCGCAGTCAGACAAACAGATAACGCATGAGGAAATGTGGGCAGATTATTGATTCTAACGAGGATGAGTGATTCCCCTTCCCAACGGAGGACCCAAAGCCTCAAATGGACTCACTAATGATGGTATGAAAGCATGAGGAGCTCTGGATTTAAGTGCTCATACACACAAGACAACATGTGGAAATTATGAACAAAGATGCTCGTTTCTGAATGATTCCACCTCTGTGTTCGACCAAACATAAAAGATTATGTTTAAACAGAAAGAAACATACAAAAACACTTTCTGTTCTGACTGGGAGGAGTAAAAGCCAAACCTTTGGCCCATCAGAACATGTAGCCACAATAAAACCTACAAATACATTTTACTCACATTCAGATGTGAGTCAAAAATGTGTTTAAAAGATCTTCTTAAATCCAAACATACAGGCTTAGAAATTAAAGGTTAGGGATAAAATCGTGAAGCGGACAAGATTAATTCTGAATTGATTTGAGCAAACGTTCAAACTCTATTTTCTTAATGACCATTTATAACCTTATTTTGAGGAACCCAAAAGGCGGAAACTGGACGTGTGGGAGGTTTATGGTGAGCACGTTCTAACATCAAGACTGGTTTTGGAAAGTATAAAACCACTTAACATTAAAATTGTAGAACCATGGACTATTAATAGAACTTAGCTATTCCGAACCCAAGAAAAGTGGCCAAATATCCATCCTGAATGCTGCATGGTGTTTGTTGATGGCCGCCAAGTCTGTTGAGAAGGTGCAACTGGCTAAGATTTTAACCAACTATTAGTGTGTGTGTTTGTTTTTATGCATTTCAGGATGTATCATTTTGACTCCGACTAGATTTGAGAAAATTCATAATAAATTCACCAAATTCTTGTTTTGAAAATCCTTCCAGTCTGTAAAATGAATGCTTCAAATGCATCCTTAAAGTCCAAAACTATTACGTTTGTTCCCATGATGATTGGACAGAAAGTTTTGACCAGAACTGCAGGTGTGGCAATGGACTGGTAGCTAAGTCTGAACAACCACACAAAGTAGGTGAGCATCCTGTCTGAACGGGGTCCTGGGTTCGAACCCCAGGCCTGGGGTCGTTCTGCATGTTCTCTGTGTGAATGTATGGGTTCTCTCTGGGTACTCCGGCTTTCTCCCACAGTCCTAAAGCATGATTGTTAGGTTAATTGGTGTCTCTAAATTGCTGTTAGGTATGAGTGTGTCTATGGGTCTTGTGTTATTCTGTGATGGATTGGACACGTGTCCAAGGTGGACTGTATTTATTCATATTTTTAAATACTGAAGACATTTTTGGAGCTCTCATGGTGACGATATCAATGCTACTTTCAGTTTTTTGGCTTTGCAAACACCAGGTAGATTTTCTGCTTGTGTCAATCAATTCTTAAAACAATTAAAACAACCATAAAAACTCTTATAGCTCTGTAAACGGTACGATAGCTGACCCTCCCTACTGCCTTTCCCAGAAAAACAGATCATATCCCGACAGTCTCTGAACCAACAATCAGTCGCAACCCCCTGAATCAAACACTATATGCAAAATATGAGCACAGGGTTAGAAAACTGCCCTACAAGGAGCAGAAATACAGCTGATAGAAAGTTTGACATTTTGTGCCGCATTTGTAACATGTTCAGAGAGGAAATAAAATGCAGTTTCACAAAACAAAAGAAATCTTATAGATTTCCATAAAAGAAATCCAAGATCAACTGATGTGCTCACAGCTTTAGGATTATCCTCACTACATTAACATGGGGTAATTTAGCTTTGTACCAAGAACAAGCCTGTAAACATCTGATTCCTAGTTCCACCTTATAAGGGTAAAAAATATCATTATATAGTTGGCCTACAGATAATTACATTCTATGTTTGAGCATTCAAACTTGCTGATTAGTGGAGGTTTCATCGATGTGGCACCAGGTGAGTGGAGAGATTTTACAACTTTACTAATCTTTATTTTCACACAGAAAGAGAGGAGACATTAGAGTCATTTTAAAGTCGGTGATAAGATCCAAACCTGAGGATGTCTGCTCTGAAGACGGTTCTGCTTCAGCTCCTGGAGCATCTTCGTGCCCAGCGGGCGTCGCCTCGTCCTCTTTCCCGGCCGCCGCTTCGAGGGAAATCTGCTCGGCCTCAACAGACACCGCAGACGCAGGAGGGTCCAACTTGTCCTCTGACAGAGAGACAATGAAAGGTGAGAAATGATCGCATCTCATTGAAAATCTTACATCCTAAGAACATTTCTCTGTTTACAAATCTAAACAAATATTCAGCACCAGGACAAGATCATTACAACAAGACCGCAGCTTTTAATCAAGTCTGTCGCTGAGGGAATAGGAGCATGAATAAAGAAAATGTGACTTCGCTGTCGGAAAACGTGTCATAGGGATCAGACAAGACCATAAGCATGAGAGGATAACTTCCTGTAACAATCATAAAGCCAAGTACCGTTTAAGAAACCAAAAAGCTGCTCCGCTTGTCAATATTTAACCTCTAGATGTCAGGTATGATTTCTGACACCAGTTTAATTAGCAGATTGGCTTCATAAATCTAATCTGAAAGAAACGCTTCAGATTCTGATGAAGAACCATCAGACATATTGGTGTAAATCTCTGGTGCCTCCCTGAACACAGATCTGCTGATTAAAACTGAACAAAGATGAGGCCAAAAATCAAAGGCTGGGTGTGAAAAATAAGTACACCCTTGCTGCATCCCTAACAATTAAAAGGGGAAAGTAGCAGCCAGGTGCTGCTGATCAATTGATTATCACCATCAGAATGACTTTTTTCCAAAAAACCAAGAGATTCAACAGTTTACTGGCCTGAAACGTACAGGTAAGTCAAATTTATTTATATATCACTATTTATACACAAGTGCTTTACAAGAAGCAAAGACAGAAAAATAAAGCATAAAAACATGGCAGGAAAGAAAAAGATGTTAAACTACAGACATTAAAGGGAGGAAAGAAACAAATGTTTTATTAGTCAGATTCATTGATCAAAAGCTGCTGTAAGTGAATGTTTTCAGACCATTTAGTGCTTTACGGACCAATAGCAGAACTTTATTATGTATTCTTTGATGAACAGGGAGCCAATGTCGGGATTTAGGAACTGCTGTGATGTGATCCATGGTCCTGGTGTTGGTCAGGACTCTGGCAGCAGCATTTTGGATGAGCTGCAGCTGCCTGATTGATTTTTTTAATGGAGACCAGCAAACTCACTGTTGTAGTAATCCAACCTACTGAAAACAGAGGTATGCACAAGTTTTACTGTTTCCTGTTTAGAAAGGAAACCCTTTATTCTGGCTATTTTTAATAATTATGGTAAACTGATGCTTTATGTGGTTGTAAAAAATTAAGATCCGAGTCCAAAAACTGCACCCAGGTTCCTCTCAAGCTCTGTGATAAATTTTAGCAGAACGCCAAGGCAGAAAGATGTCAGCAATGATCTTAGAGAAGCAAATGTGAAGCAATATGTAAAGAGTTACTTACACACGTGGACAAAATAGTTGGTACCTCTCGTTAATGAAAGAAAAACCCACAATGGTCACAGAAATAACTTGAATCTGACAATGGTAATAATGAATAAAAATTCTATGAAAATGAACAAATGAAAGTCAGACGTTGTTTTTCAAACATGCTTCAGAATTATTGTAAAAAATAAACTCATAAAACAGGCCTGGACAAAAATGATGGTACCCCTGAAAATAATGTGACCAAAGGTGTGTTAAATCAAGGTGTGTCCATTAGTTAGCATCACAGGTGTCTACATTCTTGTAATCAGTCAGTGGGCCTATATATAGGGCTACAGGAAGTCACTGTGCTGTTTGGTGACATGGTGGGTACCACACTCAACATTTACCAGAGGAAGAGAAGGAAAGAGTTGTCTCAGGAGATTAGAAAGAAAATTATAGACAAGCATGTTAAAGGTTGTAAGACCATCTCCAAGCAGTGTCATGTTCCTGTGACTACAGTTGCACATATTCAGAAATTTAAGATCCATGGGACTGTAGCCAACCTCCCTGGACGTGGCCGCAGGAGGAAAATTGATGACAAAACAAAGAGACGGATAATACGAACGGTAACAAGAGAGCCCAGAAAAACTTCTTAAGAGATTAAAGGTAAACTTCAAGCTCAAGGAACATCAGTGTCAGATCGCACCATCCGACGTTGTTTGAAGCTAAGTGGACTTAATGGGAGACAACCAAGGAGAACACCATTGTTGAAAAGCTAGACTGGAATTTGCCAAACTACATGTTGACAAGCCACAAAGCTTCTGGGAGAATGTCCTATGGACAGATGAGACAAAAATTGAACTTTTTGGCAAGGCACTTCAGCTCTATGTTTGCAGACGGAAAAATGAAGCATATGAGGAAAAGAACACTGTCCCTACGGTGAAACATGGAAGAGGCTACGTTATGTTCTGGGGCTGCTTTGCTGCTTCTGGTACAGGGTGTCTTGAATCTGTGCAGGGTATAATGAAATCTCAAGACTATCAAGGGATTCTAGAAAGAAATGTGCTGCCCAGTGTCACAAAGCTTGGTCTCAGTCGCAGGTCATGGGTCTTGCAACAGGATAATGACCCAAAACACACAGCTAAAAACACCCAAGAATGGCTAAGAGGAAAACATTGGACTATTCTGAAGTAGCCTTCTATGAGCCCTGACCTAAATCCTATTGAGCATCTTTGGAAGGAGCTGAAACATGCCGTCTGGAAAAGGCACCCTTCAAACCTGAGACAACTGGAGCAGTTTGCTCATGAGGAGTGGGCCAGAATACCTGCTGAGAGGAGCAGAAGTCTCATTGACAGTTATAGGAATCGTTTGATTGCAGTGATTGCCTCAAAAGGTTGTGCAACTAAATATTAAGTTAAGGGTACCATCATTTTTGTCCAGGCCTGTTTCATGAGTTTATTTTTTTAAATAATTCTGTTGAAGCACGTTTGTAAAGCAATGTCTGACTTTCATTTGTTCATTTTCATAGAATTTTTATTCAGTATTACCTTTGTCAGATTCAAGTTATTTCTGTGACCATGGTGGGTTTTTCTTTCATTAACCGAGGGGTACCAACAATTTTGTCCACGTGTGTATTTATCTAAATGCAATAAATGTACCCACTATCGTGAAATATACGTTCAAGGAAAATTACCCCAAATTCAGAGTAATTAAAGACTAGCTCATAAAGGGCTGAACAAATACGGCTGGTTTGGAAGGGTTGAAGGAGGACGTCTCCTCTATCTAAATACAAAATGGCAGCATGACTTATATATGAAACCTCTGTCTGAATGAACCAGACTTCTGGAACAAAGTATTCTAGAGTTAAATATGACGCCCTGTCGGCCTGACAGCTGAGTTCTGACCCAAACTGGGTCAACAACAAGAAGCAATATGTCCCCAGAAGCACGTTGAGAGACTGATCAAGTCTGACGTGAGAGCCTGGGTTCCTACAAAAGTTCAACATTTCACGGTTTTCCAGACTAAAAGTTTACGAATATTTCAATCAGTTTGTATAATATTCTGAGCATCTGATCACAAAACATTTATCTAGAGGGGTTTTATTCCCTGCAAATGTCTCCGCTGTTTAGTTGTGTGGAGAAGAACGAGCTCACCGGACCAACCTGGATCAGCTCCAGTCTAGAGCTAGAACATTTAGACGGTTTGAAATCTGGACTGAATTATCTTGCAATAAATGCTGAATTTTTAAATCAGTTTGAGATGATTCAAGCTTGTCCTGAAAATAAGAGTCTGTTTGGCATCCAAACCAGACCCGGTTTAAGAACCATAAGTCCAATTGATCTGAGTGGTTCCGTAGCCTTTCCCCCAAGTGAAATGGTACTTTTTTCTTATTTTTGCATTTGTGCGAATTTATCCATTGTATCTGTCTGTAACTAAAAAACTTTAAAGATAAGGAAGTCATTTAAATATAAATGAAATTATTATTTGTTTTATATTGATTGTATTGTTTTGGACAATAAAATAGGGAATAAAATCTAGAAACAGAAAAATTGATGCAGACTTTTTTCCCAGAAAATGTTAAAATCTACCTGTATTCTCTCCCAAAGTCACACAGAGCATGCAGGAATTAATAGTGGAATGAAGAATGTGTTGTAACATTTGAGGTTAGACTTCAGCTCATTTTATTTTGACCTGGTAGATAAACCAGAACCACTGAACTGGAGGAGGGTGGAGAGTGTATGATGTTTTACCTTCTGATGGAGCAGCATGCGGAGCCTGGTCAGTCGTCACAGCAACCTCTTTGACCTCAGAGGGCGTTGCATCCGGAAGAGAGAACGGAGCTGGGTCAGAATCTTCAGATGGGGTGGGATCAGAAGGCGGTGCAGCAGGGGGTTCTGAGGCGATCTGTTCTGGCTCTGATACTGTGGCGGTCTGCTGGGGGTTTGCTGAAGGAGAAGATTCATCCATGGCTCTCCCACCTGTCTGCTCCTCCTTCTGTGGCTCTCTGGGTTCACTAGAGCCGCCAGCTGATCTCTCCTCCTTCTCCTCCTGGTCCTTCTTCTGAGGAGGACTGGACTCGGTGCTGGAGGGCTTTACCGGGCTCTCCCCACCCATGCCGCTCCTGGGCGACTGCATCTCCATCTCCTCCGCCCAGTCCGACACGGGCTGGTGGCCTTCCAGCGGGTAGAAGGGGCTGAGGGGTTTTCCTCCATCTGACGACTCCTGCGTGGCCGCTGGAGGAGGGATGCGGACCTTTGGCCTCGGGGTCCGCTGCTCCTTGGGGCTTTCTGCTTTTTTTGTCTGTAAAAGCTGTTTGGCAGACATGGGTGAGCCGTTTTTATTTCTGTCTTTCTTCTCCCCGCCTCTGGAGTCCTTTTCTGAGTCGCTTCTTTCTCCAACTTCCTCTTCATCACTGGCATCTTCCCATTCATCGTCATCATCTCTCACCTCGTCTTCATTTTTCTCTTCCACCTAGTAAAAAAATAGAAGGGAGAGACTTTGGAAACGGTGAAAGTTTTGTGGAAGAAGAAAATCTAGTTTATCAGTTTAGTTTCATGTGTAGGATTTGCTCCAGGTGACCCCATCTTGTCCAAAATATACAAAACCCCTTACCTTCTGTTCTTCTGTTTTAGGTTTGGGTTTTTCTTCTTCTTCCTCTTTCTTCATTTTCTTCTTTGTGGTTTTCACCTCTCTCTTTGTCTTGTCCTCCTTTTCTTTCTCCTCCTCCTCCTCTTCTTCTTTCTCTCCTTCCCAGCGGTTGTCGTGCATGCTGGCAACAGAGGTTCAGCATCAGAGTCAAAAGACCAAAGTTTCAAACAAGACTGAAAAATAAACTGGTAATCTCCTTAAACAGCGATGTGGTGGGGATCATGGTGCTGCTGACGACCCAGTTTGGACCAAACTTCAACTGTTTGACAGATGGTCTCACAGTTGCATACAGAGGAGTTCATGACTGACTCAAAGGTGTCCAGGTTTTGTTGCTGCATAACAAGCCCCAATCATCACCCCTCCACCACCGTGTTCAACAGTTGAGGTTTTTGAAGAAAACCAACATATTGGCACAGACATGAAGCTGTGCATTATTGGCCAAACATCTCTACTTGGGTCTCCTCTGTCCAAAGGACATTTTTTTTGTGGTTCATTCAGATGCTGCATGATAAGTCGTGCTGCCATGTTCCTTTTAGAGAGACGAGGCTTTCTCCTTCAACCCATCAAAGCGAGCCATGCTTGTTCAGTCTTTTTCTACTTGACCTGTCGGGAACTTTAATGTTTAGCATCGGAACTGAGGCCTGTAGAGTCTCAGATGAAGCTCTTGGGTTTTTTACAGCATTGTATGGTCTAATCTTAGGGTGAATTTCCAGGGATGTTCACTCTTGACAAGATTGGGCTCCATCTTAAAACCTGTATGCTGCCAAACTGCCAGAACTCCTTATCTAGAAGTTCTCCATGCAGAACCTTTCACCAGCCTTCACAGTTAAATCCAATAAAAGCAAGAAGGGCGCATTTATTTTTTCCCCACAAACAGCTTTACTTTTCTGATTTCATGTTTGTTTAATGAATAATGACAGAGTGGAATCTAACTTGGGAGTTAAATTATTTAAATAAGCTGGTAAGAAAACATCCATTAGGTCCTGGTAATTAAACATTTAGGACCTTCTGAGGTGGTTAGCTTGTCCCTGATGAAACAAATTCTGAATAATGACTCAATAAAATAAATAAATATGCAAGAGCATTTTTCTGTTTTATTTTGGGGCAACTTAGGTTTAATCAAACAATAGATACAATTTAAAAACCATGTCTAAAAACAATGATCAGCCATTCTACGTTCAAAAAGGTCATTTAAAGCTCTTAAGAGTTTCTGGACTTACCTGTAGCTCTGTCTCTGTCCTCGGCCCCTGCCTCTGCTGCGGTCCCCGCGGGGCCCCTGGCCCCTGCCCTGGGACAGGAAGTCAGCAAATGTTGGTCCTCTAGGAGCCCGCTTGTTGTCGTCTGTTGGGGATTTTGATGGTGAGAGTACATTGAACTCAATCTTGTTTTATCATTCATGGAAAATAAATTGAAAATGATATTTTTTTTATAAAGCACATAAAAAGAAAAACAACAGGTCAGTACAGAAATGAGATAAATAGGAGATAAAACACTTGGCGCGGAGACATTAAAAGGAGTATGTCAGCTCACACTGGGCCAGAAGCGGATCTAAGGTCCCGCGAAGGAAGACGAGGCTTAAGTAAATCAGACAGTAAGGGTAGAGCAAGACCATTTAGGCATTTATTAGCCAACATTTTAAAATGTGTTCTGTGATGCTTAAGGGAGACAGAATAGGGATTTGGGACTTTTAAGGATTTATTTGAACCATTCTTTTGACAAGTGAAATGATTAAAAAACAACTTTTAGCTTTAAAAAGAAGAACTGAGTGCACAGGTTTAAATTTATCGTGAACCTCCTCTAAACCACACACATTAAAATCATAGAGACACAACCAACAATGTTTGGAGAAGTGTCTCTTTGACCTCATATTTGTTGCAGTCGTCCACAAACTTTGGGTGCAGCTCTGGCTGCATATTTCACCGCTCATCCTGGCACAACTGGTAAAATTCATTTAAACCGGCTTGTTTCCTGTCATAGACCAGGCGTTGAAGTCGGAGCTTCCCAGAGCCGATTCAGGAAGGTGACGTTAGCCAGCTTTACCTATTCCAGAACAGGTTTGGATGCGTGTTCTGGATCATTGTTCTGTTGGAACTCCTGTCTTAACGTTTCAGATCACTAGTACTCATCTTGAGGTGAAGTACAAGAAGTTGGAGTAAAACGCACCAGAACCACTGACAGAGAAACAGTTCCACAGCATGATGCTACCACCACCATGCTTAACAACTGAAGTGTTCTTGGATTTAAAGCCCCGCCTTGAATCTTCCAAACATACTTCTGGTCATTGTGGTCCAACAGCTCAATCATTGTCTCGTCTGAACGTAACACTTTTCCCCAGGAGACACACGGGCTTGTTCATGTGGGCAGCTGCAGATTTAGGTCGAGCTTGAAGGTGTCAATTTTGGAGCAGATCCTCTCAGTCTATGCTGAGATAAAACTGGCTTCGCTGTGGAGATGCTATTCTGGTGTTTCATCAGTTTCCAGTTCACAGGAGGCTTGAGGCCTGATGGTTCCTGGGTTGTTTCTGAACATCCAAACCAACTTCTTTCCAGCAGAGAGGAACAGTTTGGGTCTTCTCCCAGACCCAAAAGTGGAGACACATCTGAATAATGTCTACTTGCTTAAATAGTTTGAAATAATGATCCTGAAATGTGTAGTTGTTAAGAAATGTCTACAAAAGACTTTTCCAACTTGTGTAAAACTAAAATGTTTCACTAACGTCTTCAGTGAAGCAAATGTCTGGAAGGTGAATCAGAGCAGCTCAGTAGATTGTGTCCATTAGCTTAACGTTTCATGTCTTGATTTTACTTTACTATTGAGATTAATTGAGAGCCTTCATGTTTTAAATCACATTTATGACGCCTTTATGCGGGTGTTTCTTTTATTTTGTTGACCAGATGTAAAGTTGCCACCCAAACTGCAAGGCACCAGCCTCCAAACAGTTATATTTTTAAATCAACACATCATAAAAAATACTAAACAATATGAAGCCCATAAATGATGTATTTATAGCAAGGCTGGTGTTCAGAGCTGGTTTTAAATGTCTATTTTCAGGGCCATGAAAATAGCTTAAATCAAGCTAGTAATACCACTGTAATGAAACAAAAGTTTTCTGCTTTTACATTTAGAGAAAAGGAGCACATGTGGAAGAATATTATGAAGCAGAAAGGTCAAAAGGTCAACAAAGATGAATGTAGAAGAAAGAGAGACAATCAAAGGTTTGACTGGATGGGAAAAGAAAGTTAATCAATCTGACATTTGGTGAAAGAATGAAGGGAAACAAGGGGAGAGGAAACAAAGAAGAAAGGTCAGAGACAGAAGAAAGGGGGTGGAGTAAAAACTGCTTCAACAAGAAGACAAGAGGTGATGATGCAATGGGGCAAAAGGTCATCAGAGACAGAAGTACAGACGAGACGAAGGGATTAGGAGGGAGAGAAAACAGAGAGGAGGAAGACTGGAGTAGCCTAAAGTTGTGAGGAAACTCCTCAAATTAAAAATATTAGCAAAACACAGTTTTTTTTTTCTACCAATATTAGGACTTTGTATCTACTTCTATTCATTTTAGTAACCCTTAAACTATCCCGAACCGTTACCAGTATAATCCTATCATGTTTGAGCAAGCTCTAACATTAACAAGTCCTTACCAGGATCCTTTCTAAAAACAAAGTCAAACTCTGAAGTTAACTGTGTGTAAACAGCTGCATGAGTGATGTTACAGTAACAAATAAACCTGCCTACATGTCAAATGGCATGCATGTCATGTATTAAAACCTTTAAAAAGGGGAGATATAAAATTTTAAAGTCAATATAAAATCCAACAGAAGAGAAAGACGAGAAGAAGCACATTAAGAGCAGAAGGGGCTTAAGGACTGATCCCTGAGGTACACCACAACCAGCCCAGATATTTAGGACGGTAGACGCATTGGGTACGTTTGCTTTAATCAAGCCACCAATGTTGCCTCATTAGTCATTTCTGTAACTGGACCCAGCCGTTTGAAGCTGATAATACAGACACAAACTCCTTCTGATTGTCTGGGTCACAATGTTTAAAAGGACAGATCATGCTTAATTTAAGTTTCACTTCAGTAGATCTCTGTTTAATTCAGGATACAACATTAAAAAGCCTTGAATTATTAAACTCCGTCTGATTTTAGAGATCTGATTGTTCTGCATGTTCTCAGCAGAGCACCTTTCTCTCTGACTGTAGGTTTACTGCTGGTTACTACAGTTTGAAAACTACAATAGGAGGCAGATCTTTCACATATCAGGCTCCTTTCCAAGGGAAACTGCTTCATGTGAGCCCGGTTCTGCTGGTAGTTTCTCTCCACTGTCACGACATGCTTGACCAGGAGGAGGGACTGCTGTAAAGGTAAGGCATTCATGCAAGTGGCTGTATTTTTTAGAGGCATTTTATGGCAAAGCGAAATTAACTGTATTGTAATGATTAAATTAAACCATATGAAACTGAACCTGAAGCTAACTGGACTGATTTGAATTGGGGCTGAATTGGGCTCTGTATGACCAGATATGAATTGGACCTTTGAGATGAAATTCTTCTGTTAACTGGCAATATAAGAATAATTTCAATGAAAAATTATCTCTTTAAAGACTCTTTTGTTGTTCCAAAATAACAGCGTAAAGAGTTGCTGTCAGAGCTGGATTTCCCTCCACCTTCAAGAACCGCTTGAAGATTCAATTACTCAGAAAACCCCTAAAGCTGAAAACATAGCAGGGAGACAGCTTATAAAGATAATATGTTAGCTGAAATAATATGTTAGGTAATATGTTAGCTGAAAAGGTGAAGATAAAACTACAGTTTTATAGAAAATTAAATGATAATTAGATAGACATAGTTTTTTAAATGTTCTATCAGCATCTTAAAACAAGCTTTGATTCAGATTTAAACAGATTCAGGCGCAGCATCATCTGCAGGTGAGCCAGGCTTTATGAGCTTAATAAGGTGAGTTTGGGTTTGGCAGCAACACACAAACAGGAGACAACAAACAATGTGATCTCAACCCCATGCTGGTCTGACCTGAGGCTCTGCCCCGAGGTTCTGATTGCTGGTTACGCTCCTTCGCTGCAGAAAGACACAATAAACGCCTTGAACAAGAAATTACGTCTGACCCAATAACTCTGAACGTATCATTCAACCGCTAGAGGGGCAAAACATCGTGACAAGTGGTGCAGAGACACGTGGAAGCGGTGAAATTCGACTGAAGCATTCTGGAGTAAAATCGATGCCTCGTCTTTATTTGAAAGCAAACATTAGGTCACAGTCCATAAATCACCAAATTGGATATACTTTAAGAGTGTCAGTCATGAAAGAGATAAAGGTGTTGGTCTTTCTTGGGATTAATGTATCAGGACATAACAGAAACAATCTGCTCTTTATCAGCTTCTAAAAATCCAACCTCACATTCCACACGGTTAATATTTATTAAACATTTATGGCACCAGAATGGGAAAAACTGTGTAAAAAACAGTAGGTGTGCCCTAGCTGTTTCCATTGAAAAAGGAGAGTGGCAGCCAGGTGTTGCTAATTAAACTACTCGAATAACTGATCATCAGTGTGACAGATAAAAGTTAACACAATGCTAGATTGGAAAGACAGCAACAATGACCTTAGAGAAGCAGCTGCTGCCTTTTAAATGCTTTTTTTTTTATCTGGGAAGGGTTATGAGACCAATTTCAAATAACCTGAAGTCCATCAATCTACAGAGAGAACAATTATTCACAAGTTATTTATTTAAGACAGTCGCCAATCTTCCCAGGATTGGACCTCCCAGCAGATTCACCCCAAGGTCAGACCATGCAATGCTGAGAGAAACAGCAAAACATATTTAAGATGGCAATGACAAACACAGCAACAAATCTACAATAAGATGTCTCAAAAAGAAAATAATCAAGGTAGCGGAATGGTCTAGTCAAAGTCCAGACAACAACCTAACCTAATACAGAAACAAATGTCTGCAAATCTTAATGAACCCAAGAAATGCTGGAAAGAAGTGTGCACCAAAGCTCCTCCATAGAGAGAGTCTGAGTTATTGTTGCTAAAGGTGTTTTCTACAGGCTGTTGATATTTGGGATGTACTTACTATTTGCATAATGAATTTCCTGCTGAGGCTCCATCTTCATTTAATAAATCAAAATAGAATCTGTTGTGTTTTGATGAACTTAAAATGCTAATAAAAAACAGATCCTTTTTATTGTCCTGATAAATGAAACCCTGGAATTAAAAGTGTTTCTCTCCCTTTAACCAGTACTTTATGGATGGTTAATCTGAAGAATAATTAATGTGATAAAACATCTGTTTTTGAGGCGATTTTAGCGATAGACGTCACTCGTCATCAGCACAGAGGAAAGCTGTCATCTTTATAAAAGATCTCCTGAGAACAGAACGTCTGAAGCTCAACACTGAGACTCACTTCAACTCTGGGGAAATACTTACATAACCAGCTTAATTAGCTGGAGGAAGGAGATGATGTCTGTTAAGGTTTTATGAAGCTGTGAAGCAAATGAATGGAAGTAGATTGAGGGTCAAATGCAGTTGCATAACAAAGGCAGAAGCCTGTTTGTGGTGTGTGTGTGTGTGTGTGTGTGTGTGTGTATGTGTGTGTGTGGTGTTAACTAACCTCTCCTGCCGCCCTCCTCTGTTGTTATGCCCTCTGCAGCCACATGTGGGTCCTCCTTGAACCTGTCAACAAAGTCACAGGAGAAAAAAAAAAAGACATTTTAGAAGTTTTTATGAGCAACTAAAATACTTTCCTTTAGGGTGGATAAATCAGAGACTTTCCTTTAAGAAGATAACTGTATGGCTACACAGTGACGGCATCTTCACACTTTTTAGCCTACATGACCTTTTAGAACGTCGCTGAATAGCTGAGCATTTAAACCTCCTTCAGTAGAAAGGGAACCATAAGAAAACAAAGCTCTTGGCTCTTGCATTACTTGCTGAACACCTTCCTCCTTGCCAGGTGTACTGCCACCTATACCAGAGCCAAAACATGCTGCAACTGAATGAATAAACCACCAGAGTTTCGTGCATTTCTTAGAACAATCTGGGAACATTCAGCCTCTATCACGCATAAGGCAGAGCCAAGATCTTGAAAAGACCATCTATGTTCTAGCAGTTTTCTTTTTTAAATTCGCAATGTGGTCTTTAAGAGTAGAAAACTAGTTATCCAGATCTTTGTGTCTCCAGGACAAGCTGATAACTTCAGTAGTTCATTAGTGTAAAATGATTTAAATTATAGACATAGTTAAGTGTTTTCAGCATTATAATATATATTAATTATTTTGTAATTTACTCCCTTTTGCAATTCCATAGAAGACGTATGAAAAGAGAAAAAAAAGTGGGGCCGAGTCTAGAGCCCTGAGGGATACCATTACCAAGACTGATAAAAAAAATCTCTTTACTAACATAATCGAAGACTATAGGTGGATTTTTTTGTCGACAAATAGGAAAATACAAGTGTTATAAATTTGAGTCATCAAGGAATTAATGCTGTTTGTTGCATGATTTATTCGTTAAACTAATGACATCTACAAGGATTTTTTAAAGATGGCTAAAGCCAATAAAGTGACTGTAATCAATGGAAAATAATATGTGAATTATAGCCTGGAAGAGGAAATAACTTTCTATTTTGGGATTGTCCTAGTTTCTGAAAGTACCAAATGTAGCAGAACAGTGGGTTATAAAACACCTGGTAAGAAAGTTAAGGTAAGGTTGGCCATCCAGGGCCAACCTGATGTCCTATTAATTGGGAATAAAACAATAATCTATCTTGTCCTTTTATTCATTTTTTAATCTAATGTCAGCATAAATCTGCCTCTTGTAATGATCTGCATTTTTCTAATTTATCAGGAGATGGTTTTACGGGTTTATTGGATTCTCATGAATCTCCTCTGAAACTCAAGAAACTACATATTTGATGCTTTTTGAGAATAAAAAGGACAAAAACAATGGCCTCTAGTCTTCCTACAGTTGAAAGAAAACTGGGTAAAAAATCAAAAAATTTAGGGCCCAAAAACCCGTTCCTCCCTTCTCACATTTTCCCTCAGTCTTTGAGGCCCACTCCCCGCCCTCCACGGGGGGGGGCCCCGTGGGTTCCCGGGGGGCGTGCTAATCTCTCCTCATCAATCAGCTCGCGCTCCTTTTTCCAGCGAAGGTACTCAGCTCTCTCGCGGCCAGTCATCGACATCGTCATGTCCACAGAGTTCCTTTGGGAAACCCGGCCCGGCAAATCTGCATGGAAAAACCCAAAATTTTGAACCAGCATGAAATTGAAGATGTTTGCCCCGGAAAAATGAAAAAAGGAAGGGACTTACAGCCACTTCTTTCTATTTTCAGGTCCTTTTTTTCACTTTTAAAAAGTCCAGTCCTCCCAGTTCCCGGACTTTGTTTTCCTTTCTGCCTTCTTTTCGGTCCAAGTCCGGAGTGGGACCTGAACGCCTGGGGGTTCCACCCAAAAAAATTTAGGGAAATTTGGCTTGTCCCATCCGGCGAAAGAACAAATCAAAAAATAAAACCCGCTGAAAAAACGGGCCCACATCAATATGCAAAAGTTTAAAAAAGGGTGGTTTTCTGATACCCTCTGTCCTCTTTCGTACTCCGCTATCCGCTCCATTTCCTCATTCATCTTCTCAATGTTCTGTCGTCTCTTCTCCTCCCATTCCTGTCCAAAAATATCAAACATTAGATCAGTCATTTTACAAATGTAGGATGTTCATATTCAGGCAGGAACAAACTCAAGTAAATTAGATGCTGAGAAGATTCTGGGATTTTTCTGTAAAACAGAAAAACAGCCAGATGCTTGTTTCCCACTAAACTGGTTCCAGTGCTGAATCAGTACCAGTAAGGAAGTTTATCTTAAATATTTTTAAAGCTGGACATTTTTCATGTCAATTTATGGGAATTAATCTAGAATCTGAATGTTAAAGGTTGTTCCTTTACGTGGATTTTAAATATGGTTGGAGAAAATATGCGTTTTAGCATAATCTTCACTAAAACAACCAGATTTCATGCAAATAAATGTATATGTTATTTCTCAGACACATGCATGAAGCCCACTACTTCCTGCAGGGCTACCGAGGCCACGCCCCCTAAATGCACTGTAGGGGGCGTGGCCTAGAAATAATGCAGCCGATTTCTAGAACCGTGAACTACTGAAGACGCATACTGAAGCCTGTGGACAAAATAAAGTGAAGGAACTTTTTATGATGGGGGACATATGATGCAGATTCCACTTTTTAATCCCTTTAAATAGATTTTGTTGTGTACTTGAAGTCTGGAGGAGTGCAGAACAGTTGAATTTAGTCTCTCCAGGTGTTGCGGAGATATCTTTATATTCTGTTTGGGTCATATTTTTCAGTCCGTTCAGTTTTTTCTATCATCTGTTACGTATTTTGAACTGTTATGACACAGTATTTGTCTGCGTGAAGCACCTTAAGGACGAGTTCTTCAGCAACCTCCGCCAGAATCAAGAAGGATTTGCTGAAAGCCCTCGTCTGATTAAGGGGTCAGTTCCTTCTGTCTATGGAAACGACGGACGCAGCAAAGTAAGCTGAAAATAACGCTAAAATGACAACAAACTTTATGTTAGACATGAATTCATTGTGTGTTGATATGACGTCCTTTGTTCTGATAGCTGTAGCATCGTGTCTTCTGCTCATGTAAGCGCTGTGTGCTGCTTTTTAGCCCCTGGAGGACAGAGCCGTACTGCATTAATTTAATATTATTATTACATAAACAGTTTAACATTGTTTTCACCGTGTCTTGTTTCTGCGCCGCTACATAATTGTATCAAAACTAAAAAAAAGGGAAAAAATTTGGTTAGCGGTGCAGCCCCTTTTTTGCCCTCGAGGGGACAGGGGGGGAAAGGGCCCCCCGGTTTGCTTTTTTTAAATTTATTTTTTATTTTTTTAAAGATTTTATTTGCGGCATGGGGAGCCTTATTAACCTTTTTTTAACAGCGGCTGGGACGAAAAAATGGGGGCAGAGAGAGAGGGAAACATCCCCGGGAAAAGGTCCCCGGGGGCTGGGAAAAAAACCCCCAGGCCCAGCAGCTTTGAGGACCAGGGCCCCCGTTTTAGGGGGTCACTTTGGTTTAAAACCCATTTTACACCTCCTACATTTTCTGGCACTGAAAATGCATTTCTTTTCCCAGAAACCAACTTAAGGGACCAGAAAAAGGAAACCATTTTTCATCGAAAGCTGAGGGGGAGCCCAAAACCCAAAACCAAAAAGGGGTTGTTTTAGAAGAGGGAAAACCTTTTTAGGGGAAAAAAACTAGGGATGCAAAAACACATCTGAAATCAACATTGGTTTTTTTTAAAAAACCGATGTTAGCCAGCTTTTAATATATCGGTACTGGTTCAATAACTAAAACTGGGCCGATATGAAAAACCGATGTGTGTTTCCATCTTGTTGCCCTTTGTGTTTTGGAGGGAGGGGAGGGGGTTGGCCATGTGGTTTCTGGTTGGTCAAAGGTAGGAAAGTATATTTAATATATTGGTAAATATCAGTAATCAGCTGTAACAGATATGTTAATATCTGATATCAGCAAACGTTCCATCAGTGCATCCCTACAAAAAACCCTAGAAATACATTTGTCCCAGTAAATCATCCTTTCTCACCTTGGATTTTCTGTCCATTCCGCCTGGTGTACCTTCTCCTCCTCCTCCGCCGCCGCCTCCTCCTTCTCCTCCTCCTCCTCCTCCTCCGCCTCCTCCTCCTCCGCCTCTTCCTCTTCTTCCTCCTCCTCCTCTACGTCCCTGGCCTCCAGACTCACCAGACTCTCCCTCCCTGGGAGTTCTGGGCTCCCAGTCTCTCCTCTCTTGGCGACCTCTTCCTCTTCCTTCTCCACCTCCTCCTCTCTGACCACCTCGCCCAACTCTTCCAGACCCCGTCCTCCAGGGTGGGCTGCGGCCATCGCTGGGACCTTTAGGACTATCGCTCTCCTCCGACTTCTTCCGGCCCCGAGGTGTGCTGGCTTTCCAGTCGTTCACAATTCTCTTCTCCTGCAAATAAAGCAACAGATTAGGGGAGCAACCAACGATTATTTTGCTAATTAATTAATCCGTTGACTATTTTTTTGACTAATCAATTAATTATCGGATTGTAAAATGTGCTTAATATGAGATTCTTTACAGAAGTTGAACCACATGAAGCTGAGGCCACTTGAGGAGTTCTGGATAGCGCATATTTACAGACAAGGTTTTTTATCTTAAATGCAACAAACACCTGCAGCTGGTGCAGGTGTTTGTTGGCAAGAGCTGCTGCAGATGATTTCCTGCGGATCCGTATGTTGCCACCCAGACACCAAGATATTTCATCAGGATTAATTTTGTCTTGTTGGATTGTAAATGTTGCTGACCCCTGATCTAACAGGTCCAATCCCTTCAGTTCAATCCAATCAGAGTCTCCTAAATCAAATCTTCATGCAACAGAAGCAGAGCTAGAACAACGTCTGAACGTCACAGAGAGGAGATGAGAACTCATAAACTCTCATCTGGTAACATTTAGGAGATTCAGGACTGGTTAGGTTCCCATTTTATCCCAGCCAGGTTGCCTGTTTGCTCCAACCACTGTGGACTTCACAGACCTGTTTCAGATGAGAATAATTTCATAAAGGCCATAAACAGGAAGGAGGGCAATAATTCGGCACAAGCAAAACTGAATTTCCAAGAGTAAAATAAGAATGGGTGAGATGATCGTCCATGTATTTAACTTTAAATCTCTTTTAACCACATCATGACTCAACAATCCTCTGGGGAGTTATGAGCCAACATGTCTTCCACTCTGCCACAACGAAGAATCAACCAGAATGAATTTAGCTTCAGCGCTCAGTTAACAAGATGTTTAGTAAACGATGGGTTTCCGAAGGTGTAGGTGAGCTTGTCCATCTCGGGATCAGTGTCTGTGAGAAGAGAAGCAGCTTTTTAACAGAAAACAGGTGAGGAAGAGAACAGAATAGAGTAGGGATCCTCTGCAGTACATCATGTAGCAAGTTAAAGCCACAACGCTGAAAGCCTAACGAATTCACAACATTGTGCAACTTATTTTGGCTGATACTCATAAGTGATCACTTATGATTAAGAAATGTCAGAGTGGCCTGAAACTAAAAAAGATATTCAAAACATCGGCTTGTATTTATCTTTATAAAAACATATTTAGTCAGTAAACTAGGCTTGTTAAGACTACAAACCTAAAATCAGCTACTAGACCAACCTGATCTGCATGTCTTAGTCGATGCTCCTATTTCATTTCAAAGCATTGGCGACTGCTTACCAAATTATAAACCAGCTGGGTATTAGAGGTGCCAAGTTAGTTTCAAAGTCTTTAAGATGTAAAGATGTGTAATTATCAATCACCTGGTCTGGTTATTTCCAGCAGTGACATTTTTTTAAAACATTTATTAAAAATTATTTATTTATTTAAAAACTGATGTAAGTTAATTCAAAGGTAAATGATGTAATTGAGTATTTTGAGAGGGATTTATAAGGATTATGGAGATAATAATATAGAGGGAATGTATAGAGATGCTTGCAATATATAGAGGGAATAATAATTATAATTCTTCCCACTTAATTTCAGACATTGTTCGGTTATAAATGTGTATTTACATATTACTACATCTTATTTATATAATCATTTTATTGAATTTATTTTGTGTATTGTTCTTGAATATATTGTCATTATTTATGTAGATATGTATTTATTAGTTATTTTTTATTGTTAATATCAGTAGAACTAATTTATTCACTTATTACATGTATTTTGGATATAATTGTCATGGTTGTGGGTTTTGTGACAGGACCAGAATGCAGAACACGGCGAGAAGGCCGGATGGTGAGTAGAAGAAGTATTTAATGGTGAAGTACACAGACTTGCAAGCAGGCAGGCAGGCAGAGTACAGGCAGGTAATCCACAGGGAACAGGCACAGGACGCAAAGCAGAAAACAAACCACTAGGAAGAACTCGGGTAGATCACAGGGTGGTAGACGAGGAAGATCACGTGAGGAACAAGCGGGGAACAAAGAAAACCAGAGAGCTTATAAACTGAGGGAAGTGGAGTATGGACCAATGCGACAGGGAGGCAAGTAATCAGAGGAAACATGAAACAGGTGTGGACCAGGCTGCAGGGAACTGAGGGAATATGAATGGTTGTTATGGTGACCAGACTAGGAGACAAAGGGACTAAATAACAAACTAAGGGAAACAGATGAAAGTAAATTATAACATCCTAAGATATAAGAACCTGGCAAATAAGAATTAACAAAAGAAATCATAAAGGAAACCCTAACTGCAAAAGTAAACAAACCCAAACAAACACTGACTGAAACAAACTGGGAGGGAAGCAGAGGAAGCGATGACCTAGAATAAATGCAAACCAAAACGTAAACAATAAATGGAACTAAGTATAGTGGCAAACAATAACTACAAGCTAACCTATAGAAGGAACTGAAATAATAGAAACTAACACGAGGAACTGAACTAGGGATAAAGCTGGAAAGAACTACAAACATAAAGGGAAACAACACGGAGTAAATAACAACTGAAGGGGAATTAATGACAAGAGTAGGAATAGGGAAAAGAAACTAATAAACTAGAAGATTGCAGCAAGAGACAAATAACCTAACCATAAACAAACACAGAAACACTGAACGGGAAACTAAACTAGAAAACCCAAAGAAGCAAGAAAACTGTAATAATCATAATAATAATAATTATAATAATAATAATAATAATAATAATAATAATAATAATAATAAGAGGAGAAAACCATTCTAAGTAATAAATAAATGAGAAAGCAACCACCAAGGGAACTATGGGCAAGGCGAGAAAGAACTACTAAAACTAGGAGGCAGGAGAGAGAACAAAACTATCAGGAAACAGAAGGAATAACAACCATGACTACTAAACCCAAAGAAATAGAAACACCTGACTGAAGAGTAAATAAACACGAAACCAAAACAAAGTCCACCATGGCAGATCCTGACAATTATACTATCGATTTGTTTTGTCTGATATTATTTTCATTATGATAATCAAAATCATCTACTTTTTATTTCTTGTTTTATTATGTTTATTATTAATCATGTTTTTTTTATTATTGTCATTATTATCCATTGTTCATATCCACTTGTCTTTGCAGGGTTGCAGGTTGGGGCAGGTGCCTATTTCCAGTGTTCATTAGACGAGATCTATCTAAAATAAAGTTGTTTAAAATGATTAAATATAACCCAACTCTTTTCAGAAAACATTATGACAAAGAATCTCAGCAGGTTGCTGCACATCATTACCTCCCATCAAAACCTCAGGCTTTTAAATATATTCTATTCTACTAAATGCTTATCAGCACAATCCTGTTTCACCTGCTGATTTTTCTGCTCTTTCATGCTATTAAAGGTGCATCTTAGCAGCAGCTCAGATGAACGGACTTGCAGAACAAACAAGGAGCTTCAGTAACTCCATCAGTCTGCGTAACGAAGTCATGGTGGCTGTATGTGTGGCTGCACTGAGCCACAACCGTTCCTCTGAAAGATGTAAAACTGCATCTCACCCCTGACGGCTTGGAAAGATCCACTGTGACTGTGAAGTTCTCCTTCTCCGTCTTCTGCCGGTCCGGCTCCGGCTCGTGTGTCCGGGGTTTTCGAGGCGTCGTCACGGCAATGCCTTCCTGTTCTGCCTTCTTCTTGTCTTCCTCGATTTCCTGTTGGGACCCGGTTGCTGAATAAGCTGGACAAGTATCTTAATGCTACACCCAAGCAAAATCAGATCAACCTTTTCCTCATTTCAGGGATGTTTGCAGTATTTTAACGTCGGTAAAGATGCAAAAAGTTTCCGTAAGTTTAAAATAAATCACATTCAGGATGTTTTAAAACCCTTTTTAAGACCATTATGAAATAAATTTAAGATCTTAACTTATCAGCTTTATAAATGATGTTTAGCTGAAAAGTGTGCACAAGTTAAAATAACTGTAAGCTTAGGTTAATGGTTTTTGATGCTGGCATGCAAACCCATGGTTTTACACACCTGGGTTACCTAAATTTGCCTTCTTATAATGAACAGAAAGCTAAATAATGGTCATCTACTGGCTTTCGAGCCAGTTAATTAAATCCCTGTTTAAAAGACAAACCTTGTAAAACACTTTACATGAGCTAGCAGTAGATACTGTAACGTTTTTTATTTTAAATGCTTAAACAATAAACCTACTTCAGCAGAAAATAGCCGGTTTAAATTCAAAAACGTTGACGAAGTAAACCATAAATGAACAAATGTACACATTTAATATCTAACAAGTTGTAACTTAAAAACTTGTTTGTAAAATCTGGTTGCATTTAAAAGATAAGATTATAAACCTGCATAAACATACAGTATTTATGTTAAATCAGATCTCCGTACCTGGTACCTCTTTACCAGAGCTTCATTCTTCTTCCTCAGAGCTTCAATTCGTTTGTCCAACTCTGCATCCTTTTCCTCCTTGGTCTTGGTTTCCTTGGTCGCTGAAGACTGGGACAAAGAAGAGAAGAGCAACAAAAATGTGGAGGCCAGTCCTTAAACACAGTGTGCAGTGATGAATTATGAGCTATCATATTCATATTCAGTGCTATGAGTAAACACAGAGTTTGACTTCTCTACAAACTATAAGCCAGCATTAACAGAGTGTTACCATACTTACCATAGCTGACTTGGTCTTGTCTTTAAATACTGGTGAAAAATGTGGTTCTGTAATGTAAAAAAAATATATAATTTTCAAAAATGTTTTACTCATTTAACATTCATTGTAAGATGGGTTTTTGTTTTACTCTCATGCGTACCATGACCCCATAAAACCTTCTACCCATATCAGAAGAAAACAAGCAGACAAACATTCTCCAGTTAAAACACGTAGTTTTGCAGCACTGAGAAGCTGCAGACCGTGTCTATGCAGAGATGCAACGATAAAGCAGGTTCTAGTCAACTTTGAGCTGTGACCTGTTGGTTCTGGGGTTCATATTTTCCACTCTTTTTTTTGCCAAGGGCTTTAACACATAGGAGAGAAAACATGTGCTGCTGATCTCATGATAGATGTAGTGGGTTGCACCCAACAGAGATAAGAAAATTACAAGATTCTCCCCATTTATGCATCAAAACACACTTCGCCGTCTTTTCTATTTGATTTGTTTATCGATTTACAATCGTGCAGCCGATTTATTAAATCGGCCCTAAAACAGATCCCAAAGGAAAAACACAAATGGCATCTGAAATGATTTGGTTTCGTTTCAAAGACAAGTGGGAGAAAACGTTCTAGAATAGTACTAGAGATCCGTAACAGATAATGAAAGCTACTAATAAGGGTGTCACAATCCGTTGAGCTGAAGCCTAAGGTGTGGTCCAAAAAAACCACAACAATGCTTTAAGAGTCAGCAGTCATCATGAGGTCACTGGATATTTGGGCAAAGTGGTTTCAGTGCAGAGAAACCAGTTTAAATTTTAGGAAACATTTTGTGTCGTCCTAGAAAATAATCTGTAATCCACAGCTTTTTACTGAATCTTGGCGATAAACGGCAATTTAGATTTAGCGCCGCAGTCAAATACTGAGAGACACCAGCTATAAGAGCAGAGGTTTTGGCACTTTGTTGTTCTAGAGCATACAGGTGTGTGCCAACATGATTCCTAGGAGGAAAGCCATCAGCAATGGCAGACTGTCAAGCATGGAGGTAGAGGGGTGATAATTTGAACTTGTTTGCTACCACAGGACCTGGACCTTAGTCAATTAGGTGCTCCTCTGTATAACATAGTATGCCAGAGTAAAATATGATCCCAAAGACAGCAGCAAATCTACAAGAGAATGAAAAAAAAAAATCAAGCTGTTGGAATGGCCCAGTCAAAGTCCAAATCTCAACATGACTTAAATGCTGTAGTGGGAACTGTAGAGCGCTGTGCAGAAACTAAAATCTGTAAGCAGATAGATAGATAGATAGATAGATAGAATCCAGGTGTAGACATATCAACTCAAATAAATAAATCATTCATGCGTTTCCAAAGCTTCTATAAGCGTCTTAGTGCTGCGCATGTAATCATAATAACTGATCACCCACACTCCGACTATAGAGGACAGAGAGCCTCATTAAACCCGGCCTTTCCTAGCATTAATAAGTAACAGTGATGTATTTCTTTGACTGGTATCTGGTGCATGTCATTCAGGCAACATGGGCCATGTCAGAGCAGTTTCAAAGCGCCAAACCTCCATTTAAACCAAACACAAACATCACCGATCGGTCTGTGGGCAACAAATGACCACAAATAAACGTTTATATCGTTTAAAGTCACATTGTATTCGTGTTACCTTTTTAAAGAGCGTAAGAAGCAGCTAACTGTTCATCAGAGTGTTCTCATTATTGGCTTCTTGCTAACAACCGCGAACTTCCTGCTAAATAAAGATCCTCTCGGGAGATTTAAAGGGACAGTGCTATTATTTAGCAGCCTATGAGGCAAACATGGGCGCTATTATCTCAACAGACAGCAGGAAAATAATACATTTTATACTAATTCAAACGATTGGAAAACAAATATTACATTTTAAAATAGAAAAAACGCAATTTATTTAAATTGAACAAAATGTAATGACAGATTTTATACACAAGATGGCGGGAGAGACTCGCTACTGAACTTGACCTGGTAAAACAACGATAATCTGGATAAAAGGTTCCGCCCAAACTCTTAAAGGTATACACACATACAAATGTCTCCAACTGCTCTCCACTGAATCCTGTTCTGACCCTGGCTGTAAAACAAATTCTGTCTGATACAGATACAGGTAGCCAGAAATATGTCTAATACTAATACTTTAATACTAACCGTCACTGTGCACACAACCTAAGTCCTATAAAAGTGAGCAAAACACACAAGACTCCACTGTAGAGGTTAATTTTTCCTTCAGTTAATTAACTTGGGGCATTTTGCAATATTGTGACCAAAGCATAAATTAGAATAGAAATATCCTTTATTGTCCCTCAGTGGGGAAATTCAGGTGTACCAGCACCAAAGTGAAAGGCAGGTGGAAGCACACAGATTCACACAAAGGTAAAAAAAATAATAATAATAACAGACTCTACAGGAAGGGCAAATTTTCAAAATAAGAAAAATAATACTGTACAGTAATTAAAAATAGCATATTAAGATTAAAAGAAATGTGCAACTGAGTAGAGTGATTTTAAATGCATATTTGTGCATAAAAAAACAGACCATTTGCAGAAATGAAATGAGAACACCATGCAAAGTCAGATAAAAAAAATATCCACAGAGAGAAAAACAAAAAACAAACTCACCTTGTCAATATAAATGTCCTGAGAGAAACTACTGTATCACATAGTAGGATTGTGATGCTGTGCTGCTAGTTTGCTTTCAGATAGATAGCAGTTATGGAAATTAGTTAAAACTTTATTATGTAAAAAAAGGAGATAGATAGATAGATAGATAGATAGATAGATAGATAGATAGATAGATAGATAGATAGATAGATAGATAGATAGATAGATAGATAGATAGATAGATAGATAGATAGATAGATAGATAGATAGATAGATAGATAGATAGATAGATAGATAGATAGATAGATAGATAGATAGATAGATATAACACACATGACAGTAATATTTACTTCTGTCACTATGACTAAGCCTTTTCACTAGTTTCCACCCTGAGAGATGATGCACCTGTAGTGAGTCTCGTCGGACTGGAGAGAGTAATGGTCACAAGGTGAATAAAGGTGAATGTTTGATTAAATGGGAATCAGTACAATGGAGAATAAAAAGTATTGTTTTATGATTCCAATCCAGGTAATAAAATGTGCCTTAAATGTTCAAATACCAATACAGGTGCAGTATTTTAACTTTTAAAGCTTCAAAATGCCACCTGTTTACCTCTAACTAACAATGTGATATATAAACAAAGACAGCAGACTATCGTGTGACCTAGTTTCAGTAGGGACAGTCAAAACAAACAGCTACTCTGTTGTCAGGCAGAACACTGAGTAATGACCACGCAGGATTTGCTAATCACCTAATAAGATCCTCATATCACGCGAAGTAACAAAGAAGAGACCTGCTGCTAGGTAGAGACAGGTGGAGACAGGTGGAGACAGGTGAGGGGACATGTCAGACAGCAGCATAGATTACTCCGATAAGACTGGTCTATTGTCATAGAAAGAACCAGGGTTTCCTCCAAATGCAAATAAACCCAACACAACCCCAGATGATTTCTAATTTAAACCACAGTGGCTTAACATAACACTTTGCATCACCATAAAGCTACTTCTTACTAAACAGAGCATGACGTTATCTAATGCTTTACCTAAAGTCACGTAAAGGGCTTGGCGTGTCCTTCTAAGACAAGTTATACCGTTATAATTTAACTTTTTCTATGACATTTTATTTTAATTACTGGAGAATTACGGTACTTTTGTTGAAGGAAATAAAGAAATTCCTGCCTATGACTAATTCTACCTTTTAATCATTTAACATGAGATAAAATATACAATAACACAATACAGTGTTTAATATCAGTGAAACAGGTAGATATTTTGCTTATTTGGAAAGGGGAAGAGTGAAGAACATTTGAGTTGTTAGTTTTATCTGCTGACAACTGCAGATAAGACACAAACTGCTCATACAGAGCTTTACATAATCCCTCTTTTTAAAAAATGGGGCGATTGTCCCTTCATAATGTAACTTGATTTTGATTTTGCGAGATGAAATTAAACCTCATGACATGCAGTTATAAGAAAAAGGAAGTCCCAATCATAGTGAATGCAAGGAAAGTGATATAATGCTAAAGTAATTTGATTAATCTTTGAACTTTCTGACTAGTGGGATCACGGGATTTCAGTTGAAAAGTCCCATGTAAGCATTTATAATGCTTCTGTTTGCCTCCTAACTCAAAACGAACTCAACTATTCCAGTTGCAATATGGGAAACCAGCGGGATTCATTCTTTGTTGCCCTAAGTGGCCAGAAGGCACAGGAAAATGGGAGGCCTGGGCAAAGTGGTAAGAAAATATTGGAGTAATGCCTTAGAGGTCATGGTTTTCAACTGGAAAACGTCGTATGCATTATCTTTTATCTTGGATAAGTGGAAGACAATGGAGGGATAGATGAAATACTATATTTCCTATGCATATATCTCTAATGGTAACAGCTGAAAATTTGCAAATCATTGCTGAAAGACATATTGTAATGGTGATGCTTGATCCTCAATATTAAGGTGACACATTCTTTACAAATATTATAATGCCTAAATAGAAGAAAAGTGAAAAAAGTCACACACACTCATGACTTTTAAAGGAATTGTTCGTGAAAATTATAAACTGCTGCTTTTCTAACTTCCTATAGGGGCTAGCTGTGCTGCAGAGCTAATGCTAGCTTATACTTGCGCAGTAATAACAAGAAGAGATTCAGTTTTAGCAGAGTTACTTTGATTATTGTTTTTCTTCTACAGATATTAACCTTTTGCTGCCTGTGTCACTGATGGGATTAACTGTTATGTCCGTCATTAATCACAAGGAGGCTCCACCATGTAACAACCCCCAACATTCAGAGCTAGCTTTGACTATAGCTAGCTGTTTAAGCTAGTAAAAATGTATTATGTAGCATTTTAATGGATTCAGTTGCTAAAAGAAAATGTAAACTTACACCTTTGAAATATTGAATTTAGTGGACATTACAGTAGATTTTCTCCTAATTGGAAATGTGGGAAATGTTAGATTCAGAGTTTGAAGGGAATGCACCATATTGCGTCTACAAAACATGATGCACCAAACTAACCAACCCTAAAAAGCTGTTGGGAACATTCATCTGGATAAAACATTTGCATAATTCTGTGTACCAGTGTAAACAGTTTTTTTTTGTAACTTCAACGTGTAATAATACGATCTCTTAATTAGGTGCCAAGCAGACCTTATGTTCCAAACGTCTTCTGGCATCATGGGATATAATTTAATGAAATTCAACATGCCATAACAGGATGGAAAAAACATGTTTTAACATTTAGAGGACTGTTAGATACAATTCCTTCACACTAATTGTTTGCTTTGCTAAATTATGAACAAAGCCAGTTAAACTGTGAAGAAGTTTGAGTCTTTTTGGCTTGAACTTGTTGTCTCAGTTGACAAAACAACTCAAGCTTTAATCATGCTTGCTCCTGGTTTATTAATTGGAAGGCTTATGTCACCCAGTGAGACAGGTCAGCAAGAGTACATACATGTTGGATTAATCACACTTTAATTAACCTGGAGCTCCACACATCGGTTTGAAATGGTGTCCTGGTGGAGAGATGTGGATACCCTTTCAGTCTGAGCCTAGATATGGGGGTTGGTGGCGGGGCGGACCCGATGAGCTCATTGTTGTCAGAGCCAAACAACAGCCTCCCAAGGGACAACATGAGAACCCTCGAGTGTCCCTGATCACGCAGCGAGGAAAGTGGTGGTGGTTTCTCTTGATATAAACAAGCAACACTCCGGGGTTTAAGGCACCAACATCAGCGCCTACACAGAGTGTCACCAGGCAGATGTTACGGATGATGCCTTCACTTGCGTAGGGGGAAGTCAATAAGTTTCCTCTGAGAAATCTGAAAACTTTCCAGCATGAGGATAACGTTGACCTTTGCAAATCACTTCTGTCTTACATGACTGCTCAACAGACACTCAGATGTTTCTCTATTTATATCCCAGTGACGAGTACCAGGACTGGCAAACAGGAAATAAAAACACAAAGGTCAACCAAAACTGATCAGAGACCTAATTATTCACGTCTGTATTGTCAGAGATTATAATTATAAAGAATATGAGTAACTTGGTTCTTTTATAATATTAAGTATTTGAAACTGTTCCTTTATAATTGAAGCACTGAGAGTTTATATCCACTCATTAGCATACAAGGTATACATTTTTCTTTAATTATATATCTGAACCATTATTTTTCCAGGGAGGAATAATTCTATAACATACATAGAGTGATTTTTTAAACAGGAGCTGGATGCACAATTATGATTTTATTGTGGATTTTCTCTGATTAACACAGAATGAAAATACAGCCTTAAAGATACAAATACACCCCCATTAATAATTATTAATGGCATTAATGTTACTCTTTGGGCATACTTCTCTCTGAATATATTAGACCAGGTTTTAGGCTGAATTAGTAGAGTTTCCAGGTTTCCTGGCACAGACAGCTTTCAAGAATGGTCCATAAATACTGGGCTGAGGGGAGGACTTTTGGGAGACCATTTCAAAACCAGTTCTGATAAGCGTTTGGAATCATTGTCCTTTTGGAGTAACCATTTAGCTGTTGATTTGAAGTAACAGAAGAACTTGATGGCATATGTCCTTCTTGATTCCTTTATCCACTTTGTGTAATGCACCAGTGTCACTGGTAGTGAAGCATCCTCATGGCACCATGCAGTCATAATGTTGAATTTACTTGACTCTGGAAGTTACACAACCACGAGGACAGGACAGCGTTTTAACAGTTTGATTATGCAAGCAGTTTAGGGTTTAAGCCCTGACTGGAACTGCCAACGGGATCTGGATAGTCACTGAGGAAGAAAAAGAGAGGTAACAGAGGCGCCAGGAGGAAATAGAGATGGGTGCAGAGAGGATCTGAGGCTGACTTACTGATGGTGGGTGATGGAGGCTTGTTGGGGTAGAGTGTCAGATAATGTGGAACAGAGCACTGTTCTTTCGTTCCTTCTGTGCGATCCTGGAGTTGCTCTGTTGTGCTTGAGCGTGCGGTGTTGGAGGGTGGACAGACAGGTGAGCGATGCTTAGGTGTTCCCACGAAGTGGTTCTTGAGCGGCTGGGCTGGAGGCAGGAGTGGAAAGGAGACTCACGGCTGGATATGGTGTCCAATGCTCACCTGAGCATGATACGGAGAACAGGAACTTAGGAATCCAAGAGTGTTGCCACACAGGACCAGATCTGCAAGGCAGGACAAAACAATGCAATCAGAGCAGGCTTTAGGAGGAATGCAGGAACGCATCACATGGTCAGTTTACCACGCTGGCAGAGACAACAGGCTGACGCCTCCTTCCAGGTTCCAGCTCCTTATAAAGCCCAGTTGGTTATGCTCAGATTAGGAACACCTGTGCAGCTGCACCTGTCAGTCACACCCTGCAGCAGAGGGAAAGGCAAAACACACACACAAAACCTGCACACAGCCACCGTAGATATGACACATGCTTGATATTTGGTACAGTGTTTTTATGTTAGAAAACTCCACCTGGACTATTTCAAACATTGTCTTTGTGGTCAAACAGCTTAATCATTGTCTTGTATAATAATTTTCCATGCGGATAGCCTTATTCGTTTGTCACCTTGTCTGTCCATGATGTAAAACTGGCTTTACCGTGGACAGTGAAAGTGGTACTGGGTGGGTGGCATCACTGGTGGAGTCATGGAAGTAAACAGAACTCAAAGTAATGAGAAAAATACTTTCCAACAGAAAACAGGAACCAGGAAAGTCCAACATGTCACGACTGTACAAGTATGTACACTGTATGTACAGTCATATTTGATGAAATGAAAATAACAAACGTTACTTACTATACTAATAAATGGGATCTTTTAGCACCTAAAAAACAAAGAAGGCCTCAGGACCTGATAATGTCTCCCCATCATGCCTGAGAGCCTGCGCTGACCAACTGGCACCCATCTTAACTGAGATCTTCAACAAGTCTTTGGAGCTGTGTGAGGTTCCCTCCTGCTTCAAACGCTCCACCATCATCTCACTACCCAAGAAACCCACCATCACAGGATTAAATGACTACAGGCCTGTCACCCTGACCTCTGTGGTCATGAAATCCTTTAAGCGACTGGTGTTGAAGCAGCTGGACCCACTGCAGTTTGCCTACCGGGCAAACTGGTCGGCAGATGATACCGTCAACTTGGTACTACATTTCACCAGCTTCCTGAAGGACCGGCAGCAGCAGGTGAGGCTGGGGAGCATCTTCTCCCGCACAAGAACCATCAGCACCAGCGCCCCACAGGGGTGTGTTCCCTCCTCACTCCTCTTCTCCCAAATGACTGCACCTCAGCGGACCCATCTGTGAAACTCCTGAAGTTTGATGACACCACTCTAATTGGACTGATCCAGTACAGTGATGAGTCTTTATACAGACAGGAGGTGGATCGGCTGGTACACTGGTGTGGTTCACCAGGAACTTAACCCACTCAAGACTGTGGAGATGATGGTGGACTTTCAGAGAACACCACCCAGACACCCCCCTCTCGCCATCCTCAACAACATTGTTTCTGCTGTGGACCACTTCCGGTTCCTGGGAACCAAAATTTCTCGAAACATGAGATGGTCCTCACACATAGACAATGTTCAGAAGAAGGTCCAGCAGAGACTGTACTTCCTGAGGCAACTAATAGTACAATCCTCCACAGAAGCTGCTGGTCATCTTCTACACTGTCATAATTCAGTCTGTCCTGTCTTCATCCATCTCAGTGTGGTTTGGCTCATCTACAATCCAGGACAGGTCCAGACTGCAACGAACAATCAGGTCTGCAGAGAGAATCATCAGGGATGACCTTCCCTCCATCCAGGACTTCTACAGGTCTAGGGTCAGGAAAAGGACAGCTAAAATCTCTGCAGACCCGGGTGCGGTGCTGATGGTGTAGGGGTTAAGCGTGTGACCATATACAAAGTCTACAGTCCTCGAAGTGGCCGTCCTGGGTTCGAATCCTGGACCTGGCGATATTTGCCGAATGTCTCCCCCTCTCTCTACCCCTCTTTCTTGTCTGCCTACTGTCAAAAAAATAAATAAAGGCCACTAGTGCCGAAAAAAATTCTTAAAATCTCTGCAGACCCCTCACACCCCGCACAGAAACTGTTTAGGCTTTTACCTTTAGGTGGCGCTACAGAGCACTGTCTGCCAAAACCAGCCGCCACAGAGACAGTTTCTTCCCCCAGGCTGTTGCTCTGATGAACACTTGACAGTCAGAGCTCCAGAACAACACCATGCATACTTGGACTGATCTCAAATTATATTCTATTATAAAGTCAAATGTGTATGTGTGTACATTTAAAAATATATTCTTTAATTCCACTATTATGTATACCAAAATAAATAAATAATCCTCACTGAGAGCAAGTGTACCGGAGTCAGATTCCTTGTTTGTCTGTACAAACTTGACAATAAAACTGATTCTGTTTCTAATTCTGATTCTGATGGATGAATGAATGGGTTTGTATATTTGTGCATATTTTTGATCCTGGGTGTATTTGAGGAAATCAATAAATTCAGACCTCTACGTCCAGCACTTGTTTCAGTTAAATGTTTTTCAATTATTCCACTCTAAAAAAAACATAAACAACAACAGTTAAACTAATAAAAAACAAGCGCAACATTACGATGGACCATTATACCCATGATTAGTGGATGTTACTTCTAACTGCAACAGGAGATTTTATTGGAGACATGGAGATAGAAACCAAAACATCACTAATATGGACAACATGCTGAGCGGGGAAACACAGAACCTAGTCCCCTAAACTAGATATACATGCTGCTTCAAAGTTGCAGTGGAAATGGAGTGTTTTGTCTCTTGCTAAGTAGTCTAAACTGAGTCTGTCGAAGTGTGCATAAACAAAGGAGAAACACGATCGAAGCCGTTTAGACCTCAGATAATCTGAACTGTACCTGGTATAATATTTCATGTTCAAATACAACCCCAGAAATTAAGCCTTGTGTAAACGGACATGATGTGCTACAGATGCACATTCCTCCACACCGTGTTGACTCTACCTATCATAACACGGATTTGGTTGGCTCACACACATACATGCACAAACACACCAGGTCCATCTGTCCATCTCCGTTTGGGGTCAAATGGATGAAGTGATGATGCTGCTCTTCAGAGGCCTGACACCTTTTCTCTCTCCTCACAGAAACTGCCCATCAGATTTATTCCCACTGGACAACAGATGGGTTTGTTTTCACTGTCGCTTTATTGTCTTTGTTCTTTTCTGTAATCCTTAAAAAAAATAACACTGGAGTGGGATCAGACTGATTTTCTACTCCAGTCTCACACCTAGTTAGCTGTGAAAAAACAGTCGGGAGAATTATATTTGGTTCTTTTGGGCACATCTTCAGACAAAACACACCAAAATGCTTTTATTAATTTTGAGTGAGTTGCACATCAAGTGTAGAATGAAATGTTTACTAAAATGCTTAAATTTTTTGCCAGGGATCTGTGTCTCTGAGTCTCTGGAGGAACAGGGCTCTAGCAGAGATTCCTCACATCCTGTCCTTGAACATTTCGAACTGCTGCGCAAACAAAACCAGGAAAAACTGCAACACCAAAAGCAAAACCACCAGACTGCTACACAGCTTTCAATCTCAAGTGGTAAAAAAGCGCTGAACTGCTGTTAAGATTACTCGCTTCACATTAACGCAGTTTTTTTATATGTTTGATCTATTTTGTGTTTTTATCCATATAAACTGGGAAGTAACAGTCATCTGCAGAACTGCTGCCAGTGTGACCAATGGCATCAAAGGGTAAAAGGACATTAGCTTATAAGCCTGGTATGTTTCACCAGACATCATAGCCAGAGCTTTGATTTTATAGTTGAAGTCCACCATAGGAGTACAGATAAGACAAAGAAAGAGTTGTTTGGTGCCATAGAAATATCTCCCAAGGTTATTAGTATGAATACCAGCTAAGCGTCTTTCCACTTCATCAGTGGCTAGCTGTATGTAGCACAAAACATCTCTTATCTCCCTGTCTCCACTCTGCAAATATTACAACCTACATCTGATGAGGCAACAGTGAGCTCCGGGTTGCCCCCCCATCCACGGGTAGCTTCATGCCTGCTGGTGCCGCTTCCGGCTGTTTCTGCAGCTCTGACATCACCTGATGAGGGCGAGAGACGGCCCACGGTCTCTGTCACGTCTGCTGCCTCTTTAGCTGATAATTATCACAACGCCAGGAGATAATTGGTTTAAAGTAAGTGTGAAAAAAGATGGAGAGAACATGTGAGAAGAAAGCCCTAAGAGTGTAGAGTTTACCTTTAAACTGAGACTGAATGAGAAGCATTTTGAAACATTTAAAAATGATCAATAAACCAAAAGTCAGTTGTTACAGGCAGGTTTTCAGCTTCATCTCTGGTTAGATCCTCCTCCTTCCAGCATTTCCCAGCCCTGGTCCTCAGGAGCAGAAAGTAGTGCATGTTTTAACTGTTGCCCTGCTTCAAGACACCCAGAATAAAATATAAATAATTTGTTAAAAGGGCTCTGCTAAACTTGACTTGATAAGTTGTGGAGATCGTTCATTCCTTTGATCAATGCAGTCAGATTCAGTTTATTATTCAAATTGGTTAAAAAGTTTTTCTATCTAAGGAACCCCAGCAGATTCTATCGAGTCAGTGACCTGCAGCTCAAACCAGTCTCACTGTACTGGGTTTTGCTATTGGTAATATTTGGTTTAGTGATATTTTTTAATTAATGTCCCAGGATTCATGTATTTAATTGCAGTTTGTTTTATCTGAGATGTATTTAGTTTGACTTTTACCTGCTGGCATCCAGACCCAACACTTGGGTCCTTGTTCCACCAGTTTATGAAGTTGAAAGCTTGTTATTAAAATGATCAGCAAATGTAAAACTTATTACTGTATCTTGTGAAAACGTAATTAAACGTGTCTTGTGCCTTGAAAAACTTACAATATCAAGTTACAACCAAGTTACAACCACGAGATTCAAAGGATTTCATTTAGATTTTATGTGATAGACCAACACTCAAAATAACTGTAATGAAAGAAAAATTTAAAAAAAGTTTTAAAGATAAAAATCTGAAAAGTGTGGCATGCATTTGAATTTAAAGCCCTGGTTTGATACTTTGTAGAAGCAGCTTTTTCTGTAATTACAGCTACAAGTCTTTTGGGGTATTTCTCAACCTGCTTTGCATTTACTAAGATATATATTTATTGGGTTTCACAAACATAAAGCAGATCACACTTGTAAGTTATAAGATGGACTTGCAAAAGCTAGTAAGACAGGCTGCAAAAGTTACACAATATTTGCAATGAAAAAAAAACCATGTAATTCTTACACAAAACACACTCCAAATCAAACAAAACAAAATAAATAAATACATTTAAAAAAATACCCAGGTAGAATAAAACAAACAGATCACTCCACAGCACCTGAGGCTTGCCTGGTGTAATATCACATGCAGTTATGTTGCAGGTGTGAAATATCCAAGCGCTGGAAATGCCCTCAAGACAGGACCCCATGAACTTTCAAATGTATCGAGAGAAGGTTGAAGTGAGTATCAGATTTTTTTCAAGTTTTAGAGAGGTCATAATATCTTGCAACCACTGTGAGTGAGATAGTGGAAAGGCATTGTTCCATTTGAGTAGGACTGTAAAGTAAAGCAAAGGAATTTTTTTTAACTGTGCTTGAAATATTCGTGCCCACGAGAACTCCAAAAAGACCTGCTAATGGGTTTGGTTCCAGTTTGATGTTAAATATAGAAGATGTAATAGTTGCTGAGGTGGGAACATGAAAAGATCATATGGTAGAGAAAGGCCTCCACGAGGTTGCATCTGATACGCAGTAGACTAACAGTAGAGTATGCAGAAGACAGCTTAGCCTTGGAAATATGGACCAAGGTACCACCTTAAACTAGATTAACAGATGTCGAGCACAAAATGAAAATGAATTGACCGGTTTAAGCGCTGAGACCCAGGTGTCATCAGATATATAAGGAGGCCTATATCCAAGCCATCCTAAATTTATCCACTGAGGAGTTTTTAAGCATTATGTTATAAAATTTATCAGATGATACCACTTCAGCGCCATCACTCAAAGCCTGGATTGGTTAAAAAGATGATTAATGACAATAGGTCTCCAAACTGTGCCCATATTTATTAGTGAATGTCTGACCACAGGGTTATTAAATGATGCAACGGAACGTAAAGGCAAAGCAGAGCCGGCGAGGGGCACAGGGAAGAGGTTGTTATACGGGCAGAGCTCCAGCGCAACCCAGTCAGGGTGGTCAGGATAAAAGGACCAGTGCACAATGTTTCATATGTTGGACCAGTAATAATAGAAACGGAAGTTTTGTAGAGCGACCCCACCTTGCATTTTTGTTTTTTGGAGATGGATTTTATTTAGGTGGGGTGGCTTATCCTGACATATACATAAGGGTATGACAGAGTCCAACGGATGAAAGAAGGAGCTTTGAATAAGTCTTTATATTTTCTGGTAGATGGGCGAACTTGTTAGATACAGCTTTAAAGGTAAAGTCAGTCAAGTCTAATGTCCTGCTGAAGAAAAGCATCCCACAGCATGATGCAGCCACCACTTTTTCACATTCTGAAGATGGCACTACCACACACTCAAGTTTGCGGCATGTGGGTAGTAGTATACACACACACATATAAATATATATATACACTGCTCAAAAAATAAAGGGAACACTCAAATAACGCATTCTAGATCTGAATGAAGGAAATATTCTCATTGAATACTTTGTTCTATACAAAGTTGAATGTGCTGACAACAAAATCACACAAAACCATCAATGGAAATCAAATTTATTAACCAACGGAGGCCTGGATTTGGAGTCACACACAAGATTAAAGTGGAAAAACACACTACAGGCTGATTCAACTTTGATGTGATGTCCTTAAAACAAGTCAAAATGAGGCTCAGTATTGTGTGTGGCCTCCACGTGCCTGTATGACCTCCCTACAACGCCTGGGCATGCTCCTGATGAGACGGTGGATGGTCTCCTGAGGGATCTCCTCCCAGACCTGGACTAAAGCATCCGCCAACTCCTGGACAGTCTGTGGTGCAACGTGACGTTGGTGGATGGAGCGAGACATGATGTCCCAGATGTGCTCAATCGGATTCAGGTCTGGGGAACGGGCGGGCCAGTCCATAGCTTCAATGTCTTCATCTTGCAGGAACTGCTGACACACTCCAGCCACATGAGGTCTAGCATTGTCCAGCATTAGGAGGAACCCAGGGCCAACCGCACCAGCATATGGTCTCACAAGGGGTCTGAGGATCTCATCTCGGTACCTAATGGCAGTCAGGCTACATCTGGCGATGCCACCGCCCGGGCCACGGTACGCTTGGCCTCACGGTACCCGTCAGCCGCCTCAGGAGTCCCACAAGCCAACCACAGCCAAGATATATATATATATATATATATATATACAGTATAAACATATTGATATCAATTTGGTGTTAGGGTTTGGTTGGTATGATTTAAGAAAGATGTTTAAAACATCGACAAAGGACCTAATGGGGTTTTCTGTTTTTATTTTATCTAAATAGTGTCTGTAAGAAAGAGAAGAAGTCTATATTGTTGAGACCATAGGTCTGTCTGATGTCTTCAAAGTCCTTAATTTGCCTTAATGAAAAAGGTCACTATATTTCACCAAGCCCTTTTGGACCAAAGCTTAAAGGTGTTGTCCGTTTTATTTGGGATAAAATCCTGGTCATATTCAAAGGAGGCATTCCTTCAGCAAAACCTGAATGCTGATGATCAGGCCTCTGCAGAGCTGAATGCCATGTTGATGGCGGGAATTCAATCATTTGATTCAGGTGTGTTGTAGCAGGGATGCATCTAAAAGCTGCAAGATGGTAGCTCTCCAGGACTGCACTTGGGCACCACTCCTATATGCTCAACTTAAATGTCCTCTTAAGTTCAGTTTTAGCTATCTCTGACCTTTTATCCAAATACGTTGTTTTGCATAAACATTTTGAATACTGTATTGCATTTGATGAAGTGTTATGTGTAAATGCAAAATTGCTGCTCCAGACTTTTATACTGGAAGCAGATAAAGGGAAGCATCTGTCACAAATATTACGAGCTGAAATGGATCAGTGAGATGGTGAAACCTGAAGGTTTATTTGAGTAAGATACATAGTTTTTCTCTTTCAGAGATTACAGGTGCACTGAACCCAGTCATGGGTGCAGGGAAGGAGGGACGGGATGCAGAGTGGAGGGGGTGAGCGTGAACTACATGAGGTCATTGTTGCAGCCCAAACAGTGGCTCAGCTTTCAGCCGAGGTGACAAACGCTGAGGCTGTCTGCTTTGGTTACTGCAAGGCAAACAGCAGCTAAACACACATGGTAGGGATTCCTAAGGGCCAGCAGACTCATCATGTCTCACACTGGCTGAGAAACCCAAAAACATCGAAACAAAGCCAACTTAACCAGGCTGTGCTCAAGGCTAAAGTTTGAAAGACTCAATAAGACATATTTAAAATGTATAAATGGGAAAATATACTTATAACCTCTGAGAAAAATGTGTAAAAAGCCTTAAAATTATTACACTTTTCATTGCAGTTGCATAATTTCACACTGAAAATGTGAATGTTGAAAAATCAAACAATGTATTCTTGGTGGGAAAAAATCTCAAGCTCAGAATCAACAGTTTTTCTTTTAATAGCAATGATTCACACATTCCTTTCCTTCAGAAAATCCAACCACTTTATTCATTTAAATAAAATGTTGCAGTTACAGTTTACTGTTGAGCAGGCACAAAAATTCACAATGTAATTTTTGTGCAATTAGTTTGATCATTAAATACATTTTTTTTGGCAAGTACTTTTGATTTTTACTCACAAATCATTTGGACACCACTGGTTTGTAGCTAAGTCTGGGGTATAAATAACTTCGGTCTTAACTGCAGCTTTATTCTTGTTGCCATTTATTGAGGTATATGAGGAACAACACACATCAGCCTTACCTGAATGGTATGTTTTCTTGTTTCTCCGTTTTGAAGAGCTCCTGAGAGACATGGGCTACAGTGTTCTACCATGTCTACATCCCAGGAAAACAGAAGGTCATGGATCACTAATAAATGTTTCTAGATGCTTTGATCAACCTAAAACAGTAAAGTGCATAATACAGAAAAGCTTCTATTTTATAGGAATTATTTGGGGTGCTGATAAATGTGGTTCCTCTGTCAATTTATTTATACCCCCTTAAAAGACAACAGATTTTGGTCAGTTTTTTTTGCAATTCAAAAACAGGTCATCCAACAAACAATTCATAAGCAGAAAAAACACCAAGTACAAATTCTGCTTCAGTCAAACACCAAGGAGAAAAGACGGGTTTTAAGCATAGATTTAAAAGATTCAACACTCTCAGAGGTCCGGTTATTAGAGGCTAAACCATAACGGTTTGAAGCAGCCACTGCAACGGCCAGATCACCATTACGTCTTAGTTTGGGTCATGGAGCACGCATGAGAAGCTGGTTGGTTGACCGGAGAGCTCTTAGCGGAGTGTTGATGTTGAAAAGATCACATAAATGGGAAGGAGGAAGACTATTTTAGACAGGGTGCCATGGTCCAGTCCTGGAGAGCTACTATCCTGCAGCTGTTAGATGCATCTCTTCTCCAACACATCTAAATCAAATGAATGTCTCATTACCAGGTCTCTGCAGGCCTCTGCAGAGCCGAAGGACTGAATGTTGATGAGGGAATTCATTTGATCCAGGTGTGTTGGAGCAGGGATGCTAGGTAGCAGCTTCCCAGGACTAAACTTGGACACCAGTGACCTCTCCAAGACTCTGCAAATAGCATGCATGTGACTGATGATTCTCTCTACTTTATAGCAAGGTCTATATCCAGTGTAAAGGTATAATTTATGATTTAGGAATTAAATTACATGTGGTTGGAAAATGTAAAACAAACAGGAGATCCTGCCTGCATCCTTATTCATCTGAATGAAATGAATTTGTTTAAAATGAAGACTTCTGTTCTTTGGCCAGCTTGTTTTGCTTTTTTATAAAACTGATTAAGACCCAACATTTTGTTGAATCATAGGTGGAGAAAATTAAGTCCAATTGTGAAATTAAAGGACAGAGAGAAAAGACCGACCTGGTGCCACTGCCGAAATGAGACCCAGGCTAGCAGATCTCATTTACATCCTTATCACAACTACACAGGTATAGATTACCTGTCAGAGGGTGTGTATGTGTATAAACCTTATCTGGTGCCGTTATACTGTCGCTCTGCAGCATGACTGCTCTCAAGTTACACTGAATACCCTCTAAATCTAATCGCACACCTTGGAGGACAATAAACAATACAGATGGATGTAGTTTGGAACCAAAAACCTGGTAGGTGACTTCATCCCTGGTGGCATCGGTCATGGGTTGGCACCAGCAGGTGTTCTGGCTGCTGGGGGTGCAGCCTGAAGCAGGATGTTGTGCAATGCATCTGCTTGCTGCAGGAATGCGTTCAGAAGAGACCACTGAGAATAAAAAAGTATCTTATCAGTACTAAAAATATGAAATATTACTGCTGGTTTGTGTGGTTCTGAAATATCAAAAAGTAAAAAAAAAAAACCAACAGTAACAGACCAACCTGTGGTTGGTTAAACTTGAAATAAAAACATTTAAATGCATCCAAAGTAAATAAATCATAAAGACCAGAATCCTGATCCTCCTGTACTTCATTAGCCTTTAATCAAACCGTTACGATATGAAAGATTTTGGATGAGGTTTGTGTTTTAGGTTGTTTTGTGTCAGTTTAACTTTTGATAAGTTGTTTTGGTTTCTGATCTTACACAATTTGTTTAAAGAATGTGACTGGTATTAATACAACAGAGTTGTTGGGGGATTCAAATTAAAATACTCGTCGTCTTCCGCTTATCCGGGACCGGGTCGCGGCGGCAGCAGACTCAGTAGAGACACCCAGACGTCCCTCTCCCCAGACACCTCCTCCAGCTCCTCTGGGGGGAGCCCAAGGCGTTCCCAGGCCAGCCGTGAGACATAGTCCCTCCTGAGGAAGGCGTCCAGGAGGTATCCTAACCAGATGCCTGAGCCACCTCAACTGGCTCCTCTCGATGTGGAGGAGCAGCGGCTCTACTCCGAGCCCCTCCCGGATGGCTCCTCACCCTATCTCTAAGGGAGATCCCGACCACCTTACAGAGGAAGCTCATTTCAGCCGTTTGTATCCGGGATCTCGTTCTTTCGGTCATGACCCAAAGTTCCTCGCCATAGGTGAGAGTAGGAACGTAGACCGACCGGTAAATCAAGAGCTTCACTTTTGGGCTCAGCTCTCTCTTCACCTCAATGTACCGGCACAGTGCCCCCATTACTGCGGCAGCGGCACCGATCCGTCTGTCAATCTCCTGCTCCATTGTCCCCTCACTCGTGAACAACAATTAAAATACTGTCAGAAATAATTAATTAGCTCAGTTTATCTGCAGAATATGATAACTCCTCGGAGATCTCTGCTAGTTTATATTTCATTTTTACACGTTTATATTGTAAAATATTTATTCATTCATTAGTTTCCTCTCTGTGCATTTGGTTCCTGCTCCCCTCACAGCTGTCCCTCATCTGCTAATCACTCACCTGTCCCCCCCCCCCAGAAATCATTCTCCCAGGTCTGGTCAAGTGTGGTCTTTGTTTTCATGTATTTCTTGTCATATCCTCCTGTTATTCCTGTTTCCATCACTTCCTGTTGCTTCCAGTTTCACCACCAGTTATGTAAGTTGTTGGCTTTCATTTTCTTTGAAGGAAGTAGTTTGCTCCTGAACCTGGGCTCTCCCCACTAATATATGACAGAAGGTTTGTAGACTCATCAAGAGAAATTATAAGATTATTATATCATTTATTAAGATCTGGGGCAGATATGTGCCTCCATCTGAGGAAAATTAGGATCTGGGGTCAGCTTTCCTAGACATTTAACCCCATAAACTGTGGTCAGCTGCAGCCCAACTTCTCTGTGCCTCTCCACACTGAGCACTATGCCCTCCCGTGACCCCATCCTGCACCACATCCTCCATTAAAAAAAACTAAAGCAACCTAAAGTCTGCTTTTACCTACAATTTTCCTAAATGATTGAAAGAAAAACTGAAAAAGCTGTGCAAAAATCATGAAGGAAGAAAAACTGATGTTTATATAAGTGTGGAAAATAAATTTTTGTGTATCTTGTGTTGTGCAATTAGGATGCTTAAATTATTTAATATTTAATTAATTAATTAATTAAATAACATTCGGTCCGTCAAGTACTGTCCTAGGAATACCAGCCCAGTATGCCAGTAGTATTAAGACCAGGCGCGTAGTTATACCTGGGCTTCCCCGGATGTTTTCTGAATAGCACCGGACTTCTTGATAGAAGAAATCAGACAATCAGACTTTTTCAGTTGTGTTCCATATAATCACGTCCCGCTACACCTAACCTGACAATGAGTTAAAAGGAGAAGACAAAAAATAGCTATTTGGGCACTTGCAGCACCAGGAATGCGCAACTACGCGCACAGCCAGAGACGGACTCCATTCTGGAGAAGTCCAGAACAGCAGTTTACTCCAGGTCGACCTGCCTCCTTCCTTACCTGAAAAGTTACACTGAGCGGCTCAAACAGGGCTCATTTCAGAGCAACCGCGGAGCCAACCGGAGACTGGGAGCCTGGTGGGTGTGTGTTCAGGAACAGGTGGAAGCAGAGCGGTATAACCCAGACGAAGATAGCGGTAAAACCTGAATGCTGACTCGGAATGGGCTAATTGTAAGTTACAGCTAATCACTGATTCACCCAGCAAGACATGAGGTGGAGGTTCACTCTAATGAGCATCATCAGGGTCATGATGAGGAACTTTCACCTGAGCTACAGGTGACGTTAAATGATCTGGCTGTGATAGAAAACAGTATTTACCTTCTCTGTGAGATTCTACCTGAATTTGCATCATAATGTGAAAATATCTGGTCCTTTATTTCAGTCAAAATAAAAGCATTTAATCCTAACGTAGCTGAACACATTAAAAGGTCCTTCAGATCATCACATTGATCTCATGGCTGCAGCCAGTCCTATAGTCCAGTTCTACATGTAGACAGAAAAAAAGTGTTAGTCAGTAAACCAGGAAAATATCTCCTGGTGCCAGTAAGACATAGTAGGAAGTTCAAAAGTAAGCCTCTTTCATATATTCTGTGCTGATTCTAAACATACAGCTCTGTGTTTAAAGATGGAGTATAATTAAGAAACAAATCATAGCAATTAATCACAGGTGGACCATTGCTTAGTTAACCATTTTATTTTTCTGAATTACACATGCAATATTATATAAACTAAACTAATTAAACATGGATACAGTTTTACTGAAGGACATACATACCATATGTATAAAGTTATTAATAACTGTAAAATTAGTACTGATTGTCAGAATTGACATTTTTGATCTAGTTTACGGTTTTGTGTTTTGCTTGGGTTCAAGTTATCAGTTCCTTTTTTCTCCCTCTGCCATCTCCTTGTGTGTTTTTGTCTCCCTCTTGTTCTTGGCCTCTTTTATGGATGCTTTCTTATTACTTTCATGGTATTATTATGATGATTATTATTTATTAGGATTATTATTATTATTCATCCTTGAATTCTTAGTTAATATCTCTGTGTCTTTATTTATGGTTTAAGTATTTGTTCTTATCCCAGCTTTAGTTATGGTTTACGTTTGGTTTATTTATTTTTGTAATTTAGATTCTTCTTGTGGGCTCTTTGTTTAGTCTTAGGTAATGGTTATTGTTTTCTATGTTTTCTTCTAGTTTCTTTGTTTACTTTAGTTCATAGTTATTCTTGTTCCTTCCCTCCTCTGATTTATTATCTTGCTTAGTTTGTTTTTTCTGTTTACTGTTTATTTAGTCCTTTCACTCCTCGTCAGCCTTGTAATTGTTTCACCTGTGTCCCCTAGCTTCCCTGCCTCCTCTTCGCACCTGTTCCCAGTTCCCCTTGATTACCTGCCTTTGTCTTCCCCAGTATATTAGTTGGTTTGGTGTCATTGTTTGTTGCTGGTTCCTCATGTTTGTCTGTGTTGGATTTACCCTGCTCTCGTCTTGGCCATGCTACGCCTTGCCTTGGGAAATCTATGTCTCGTCTTGCCCTGTTCACCTGCAGTGAGTTTTGTTGCCTGGATTCTGTGTTCGTTCCTGCAGTGTTTGTTACGTCTGGTTTGTTTTAAAATAAACACTACGGATTATAGAAATGATCCAACTGAGCTCTTGTCTGCATTTCGGTCCGACCCAAAACCCCCACATGACACTGATAAGGTCCAGGATGAGGCTCTATGCTGTATTTTAAACACCACAACTTAACACCCTTTCCTCTCAAAGTGTTTAATAGTAAGAACTCCACTAATGTCTCACACGCTCAGTGCAGAACAAAAGACTGTGTTGAAAAATGTTTCTTTTATTATTTTTGGCAGGACAAATTTCTCCACAAGTGGAACGAAGGGCTGAAAAGATGGTGGTAAAAGAGAACAGGTTCATAAAAGAAGGAACAATTTTAACACAAAGCTCTTGGCATAATAAAATAAGTGTTTTAGGATTTTACCTTTTGACTAAGATTTAGGAAAATCAACTTTATGCCACTTTCCTTTTTTGAAATATAAGAATAAAGACAATGGAGCCTCAGGAGTGGAACACTTTGATGAGAATGTAACGTTTAAAAGGTAATTTATGTAGATGACAAAAGAAGCACATTTATCTGGCCCAAAGTAAACTTCTCTGAGTTTAAGAAAAACTTTTGTCAGCAAAAATTCAGAGTTCTTTTCAAAATACCTCAAAATGTGTCATTATTTGCTTCAGCAAAATGGTTTTTCATCAGTCCTAAACTCTGTTTCTCCTTGTCCTTCATTCAGCTTCTAACAAAAATAAAAAGAAAAATTATTGCAAACCTTTTTTGTTTGATTCACAATAATTTACATTCAGTCTAAAACCAGCCGAGACAGAGAACTGGTACAATATGTCCTATATTATTTTAATTTTAAATTGCCTATAAATTGTCTTATTGAAATCTAAATATTTTGGATTGAGAATAAAGCCCCCAATGTTTTGAGACCCTAAAAACACCCGATTTGGACAATAGATAAAAGACTGATTAGAGCACTGGCATTACTGAACATAACACATATGGTATAAATTCAGAACTTCTCTCCAAAATATAATAATTCATCATCATTAAGTCATTTATTTGGAACAAAGGAGGAGCAATCAAGAGTCAGCACAAAGCCTTAGTTACTACAACTAGAAACCACAAATTAGGCCCAAAATCTGGGTGTAGTGATGGACTCAGACCAGAACCTCCAGAGGCATGTATAGACAGTCACTAAGTCGGCCTTCTATCACCTGAAGAACATTTTCAGGATTAAAGCTGCAGTAGGCAACTTTTGTAAAAAAATTTTTTTTTACATATTTGGTAAAAGTGTCACTATGTCCTGACAGTATTATATACGACAGATTATCTGTGAAAAAAACAAGCTCCTCTGACTCCTCCCATTGGTCCTACTGCAGAAATACGCTGCTCCTGGTCAGAAACAACTAATCAGAGCCAGTTGCCGGTGTGTTGCAGCTGTGCTAATGGTGCTGTATTAATGATTTGAGGACCAACCTTTTAGTCAAAGTACGGGCGGGCCATAGTGAATGTCATTGGTGGCCGTGCTTACTAGCCTGTGTGTTCACGGCGGGCTCCACTGTGGAGGGAGGAATGTAGCACAGGAGATAGCACGGGGGAGGGACCTGTAAGGTGGCTTGTTCAAACTTTAGGCTAAGTCCGCCGTTTCCTCAGAACTCCCTACTGCAGCTTTAAAGGACTTTAAAGGATGTCCCAGCAGGATCTTGAAAAACTCAGACATGCCATTATTCTTAGACAAATTGATTAAATAACAGATTAAGCAACAATGTCTTCACAAGTCTGTCTAAAAAGTCAATCAGATCCAGAAGCCTGCTGCCTGGTCCTCACAAGAACTAAGAAAGTAGAGAACACCACCCCAATTCTGAGTCCTTCCACTGGCTCCCTGGACCTCGGAGAATTGACTTTAACTTACTTCTTTTAGTTAATAAGTCACTGAATTGCTTAGCACCAAAATACATTAAAGATTTATTGCTGTTATATCAACCACCCAGACTGCTCAGGTCTTCTGGTTCCAGTCTACTCTGCATCCCCAGAACCAGAACTAAACATGAAGAAGCAGCATTCAGTTCTTCTGCTCCGCTAATCTGGAACAAACGTCCAGAAAACTGCAGAGATGCTGAATCCCTGAGTTTTTTCAAATCAAGGTTAAAAACCCATTTGCTGAGAGTTTACTTTGACTGTTCCATTTAAACAATTAACTGAAACCTCTTTAATTTTAATCTGCAGTCCAACTTTTCTTCTTTACTTTATTATGCCACTGCTATGTATTTGTTTGTGTTGAATTGTCTTATTGCTGAAATGTGCTGCAAATAAGTCTTGCTTGTCTCGCCTTAACGGTCTTAATTATTTTCCTTTTGTCTTTCCTTTGATTTTAAAGCATTTCTGATTGCCTTTTTTATTAATGCTGCCTAATAAACAATTTTGCCTTAATCAAAGCTTTTTTGACATATTATTAACAAAGCAAAATATGCAATTCAAGATAACCCAGCAACTGCATCGATTTAGGAAAAAGCAACCAAACAGTATTTTGCATTGTATAATTTATGCCTCAGAGTGACATTTAGTATCTGGTCTGTGCAACATACTGCATTTTCTGACAACATGACATTGTGAAGTTTGCGGAAGTAAAAGCTGGTGGAGGATATTTGCCTCGGCATGTACCTGAGAGAGGATCCACCCCCTGACACCCAAACAAACAGGGGGTATGTGCCAATCTGCTGCTGGGGGAGCTGAAGTGAGGGGCAGGGGTGTGGTTTCTGCCATTTCCAGCTGGGTGAGCAGCCTCCGACCTGCAGCGCAGCTGGGCCGCCCCTGTCTCATGCCCTGCAGCTGAGGGGGGCTTCCTGAGGACAATAAGATGAGGGTCAGGGGTTGGGAAGAAAGGGGGTTTCTGGGGTTGTTTAGGATGCAAATATTATGCAGGGTTCTCAGACTGCAGAGGACGAAAACTGCAATAATTAGACTGCTGCTGTGACCTGCAACTTTTCTATTTATCCTGAGTTTAAGGCGTCGCAGCTAAGAGCCTGAACAACCTCTGATGTGCCAGAATTAAAAGAAAGAAAAACTTCTAAAAATCGCTTTATGACATGCTCTTTACAAAACTCTAAGATATTTAGATGTGTTCTTAATCATTACTAATTATTGCATAACCCTAATCCTCGATCATCTTACATCTGGGGTGTGTAAATCTAGTTTAAGTACCATTAGGAGCATTTTTTGTGAAACATTAATTGTGGTTAATCAGCACACATTTCCAAGAGATTGTCATGGTTGAGCCATCCCTGTTCCCTGAAAGGACAATAATTAATAATAGGTCTGAAGGTTGTAGAACCTGGAGTGTGTTTTAGTCCAATGCCAGGAAGGAAAGATATCAGCAACGACTTTAGAGATTCTAATGTTTTACAAATTAGGACATAGTATAAAATGATCTGGTCTTTACAAGGTTCCAAAGTTATTTAAATCACCAGTTTCCACACTTTCATTATTTATCAAACAAAGATTAAGCTGAATTTGAAAGGCTGTGTGTGGAATAACTAAGTACACCCTTGCTGCTTCCACAGGATTTAGGAGGGAAAAGAAGCATCCAGGTCCAGATTATCAAATGCACTTCATCAACTGATTACGATCAATTTGAACTCTTCTGTTGTGGAGGGTGTGTGTTAACATGATGCCAAGAAGGAAAGATATCAGCAGTCACCTTAAAGAAGCAACTGTTGTTGCCCAATAATCTAGAAGGGGTTATACAGCCATTTCTAAACTATTTGTAGATTAGAAATGTAACATCATTCTATAGAGAAAAAGCTTATTTTTCATTTGGAAAACCTTTAAGACAGCTGCCTTTCTTCCCAGGAGTGGACGCTCCAGCAAATTCCCCCGAAGGTTGGAGCTTGAAATGTTCAGAGAAATGACAGAAAACCCAAGAACTCTATCGCTAATTCAGTTCTGACTTTAACTATTAAAGTATTTGGAAGGGTTGAAGGAGAAAGCCCCTTTTCTCTAAAAACAACATGGCAGCACAAGCTGCATCTACAGTAAATGAAGTAAAAAACGTCAGGAACAATGTCGTTTGGACAGATGAGACCAAAGTAAAGGTGTTTGGCCAAAACTGCACAGCACCAAACAAACCATGCACGCAGAAACATCTAACAACAACTGTAAAGCATGGTGGTGGAGAGGTAATGGTTTGGCCTTGTTTTGGAGGTCCAGTCGTTAGGATGACCACAAGCTCCTCTGTATGCCAAAGTGTTTGTTTTAGAGACAAATGTTAGAAAGGTTGGTCAAACTATTTAACATCAGCGAGCTTAGGTGCACTAACTGTAAACATAGTGATTTTACTAGCACTGTGTGGTGTTTTCTGAGCTGGTGCAGAAATCACGGGTCTAACTGGAAGGAAAACGGGTTTATAATCGACTAATTAAAGAACTAAGGCATCTGTTGTATCTATAAACAACTAATAAAAACACATTTGCTTCAGTCCAATATTCAACATGTCTTGATTTCAAAGATCCTGCAGAGTAAATGATGTAAAAATTCACATTTCAAAATGAAAATGATCAAAAAATCGATTAATGTGCCTTCTAATCTCTTTGCACAAATCATGTACTAATATAAATCAGCACAATTAGAGGTGATCAGAAACCACAGAACACATTGAGCTGTTGCAATGAACACATTATAAAGTGTTTATAAAATAGCCATTTCGTCTTATAAAGTGACTAAAGGTTGACTCATCCACTCTTCACATAGAGACCAGTGAGAGTTTACAGCAGCTGAAAATGTGTGTAAAACTGAGAGGAAATTAGGCTAGTGCAAGAAAGGAGGGGTTTGTTTTGACTGGGGTGTGGGTGGTGTGTGTGTAGGGCTGTGATGAGGAAATAACCCAAAACTTTGCTCTGTTAAAGAAGAAGAGGAGTAGGAAAATTCACAATGTGGGTGGAGGTTAAGGGCTAAATTTTTAGAGGCTGCTGACCCACAAGATGAGTGGAAATCGTGAAAGTCAGTTTTCTCTCAGCTTTGGCTGTAAGAGGTGGAGAAAAAGACATAAAGAGGATAGGAGAGACAGCAGCATCCTGTGTGGCCGCATGTCAGCACTTGTTATGAAGGAGAAGAGAAGGCCAATTCACGTCAATGATGCGCAGCCTTCAAAATAAAAGCATTTGCAGTTAGAACAGAATGGAAGAAAATGACAAGCTAATCTTTGCTTTGCTTTAAGTGATAAATACATTTACCTAATTCTGTCTCTTCAGTGTAGTTTTTATGTTTGACCATAAAATAACTTTTGCTTTTATGTCACTTTTTTGGTACTTTTTATACCAACAAACTGTTTGTGTCCATATATAATTCTGATTTATTCGATTTTTACTTGTAAAACATTTTAATGTTGTTTACAAACCTGCCATAAATGTAAGGTTAAGATCACAGTAACTTTCAGGGAACAGGGATGGCATTATTGTTCAGCCTTTTATTACTTTAACTTACTTATAGCTTACTGTGTATTATTACTATGTGCTTTAAAATGTGTTATCTGTCAAGTAGTTTACATTTACAGTCGTCCTCAAATGGTTTTTTTTAACCCATTTCTTTCTTAAAACCACATATTAATGAATGAATTAATAAAACATCCTATTTAAAACAAACTTGATTCTTTATGATACAGAAATCCACGTTTAGAACAAATCAAACAGCAATAAATTGATTAATAACGATTAAAAATCATTATATTTTTACAAGTAACAAGTAAATAAAAAACTAGAACATAATTTAGTAAGTAAGAACACAAATTTAACATAAACAAATAATTAAAAAGCCTTGTGACAGTTTGACAGATCCACCGGAAAACGATTATTAATTAATAATTAATTATTCATGATTATTCAAATTAATTCTTTCAGCCCTACAAGGGATGGATGTAATAAACACACAAACAAACAAATAAAAAAACAATTAAATAAATAGTTAAAACGTGTATGTAGCACCAAATTTAACAGAAATTTATTTAATAATGTTGTTTTGGAAGCTGTTATTAAAAACAAAGTTAATTTATGTATTATTTACTCGTACTTGTCGTCTTCCGCTTATCCGGAACCAGGTCGTGGGGGCAGCAGACTCAGCAGAGACACCCAGACGTCCCTCTCCCCAGACACCTCCACCAGCTCCTCCGGGGGGAGCCCAAGGCATTCCCAGGCCAGCCGAGAGACATAGTACCTCAAGCGTGTCCTGGGCCGTCCCCTGGGCCTCCTCCCGGTGGGACGTGCCTGGAACACCTCCCGAGGAAGGTGTCCAGGAGGCATCCGGTATAGATGCCCGAGCCACCTCAACTGGCTCCTCTCGATGTGGAGGAGCAGCGGCTCTACTCCGAGCCCCTCCCGAATGGCCGAGCTCCTCACCTTATCTCTAAGGGAGTGCCCGGCCACCTTACGGAGGAAGCTCATTTCAGCCGCTTGTATCCGGGATCTCGTTCTTTCGTTCATGACCCAAAGTTCATGGCCATAGGTGAGGGTAGGAACGTAGACCGACCGGTAAATCGAGAGCTTCGCTTTTCGGCTCAGCTCTCTCTTCACCACAACGGACCGGCACAGCATCCCCATTACTGCGGCAGCTGCACCGATCCGTCTGTCGATCTCCCGCTCCATTCTTCCCTCACTCGTGAACAAGACCCCGAGATACTTGAACTCCTCCACTTGAGGCAGGAACTCCCCTCCAACCTGAAGAGGACAAGCCACCCTTTTCCGGTCGAGTACTATGGCCTCTGACTTGGAGGAGCTGATCTTCATCCCAGCCGCTTCAAACTCGGCTGCGAACCGCCCCAGCTCAAGCTGTAGGTCTTGGCTAGAGGGGGCCAGCAGGACCACGTCATCTGCAAAAAGAAGAGACAAAATCCACTGGTCCCCAAACCAGACCCCCTCCGGCCCTTGGCTGTGTCTAGAAATCCTGTCCATAAAAGTTATGAACAGGACCGGTGACAAAGGGCAGCCCTGCCGAAGTCCAACATGCAACGGGAACAGGTCCGACTTAGTGCCGGCAATGCGGACCAAACTCCTGCTCCGCTCGTACAGGGACCGGATGGCCCCTAATAAAGGGCCCCCGATTCCATACTCCTGGAGCACCCTCCACAAGGCATCACGAGGGACACAGTCGAATGCCTTCTCCAGGTCCACAAAACACATGTGAACCGGTTGGGCAAACTCCCATGAGCCCTCGAGTACCCTGTAGAGGGTACAGAGCTGGTCCAGTGTTCCACGGCCGGGACGAAAAACCACACTGCTCCTCTGAAGCCGAGGTTCGACTATCGGCCGGACTCTCCTCTCCAATACCCTGGCGTAGGCCTTACCAGGGAGGCTGAGGAGTGTGATCCCCCCTGTAGTTGGAACACACCCTCCGGTCACCCTTCTTATGAAGGGGGACCACCACCCCGGTCTGCCAGTCCAGAGGTACTGTCCCCGACCGCCATGCAATGTTGAAGAGGCGTGTCAACCATGACAGCCCCACAACATCCAGAGATTTGAGGTACTCAGGGCGGATCTCATCCACCCCCGAAGCCTTGCCACCGCGGAGCTTTTTAACCACCTCGGTGACTTCAGCCTGGGTGATGAAAGAGTCCAACCCCGAGTCCCCAGCCTCTGTTTCCACCAGGAAATGTGTGATGGCAGGATTGAGGAGATCCTCGAAGTACTCCTTCCACCGCCCGATAATGTCCCCAGTCGAGGTCAGCATCCTCCCACCCCCACTATAAACAGTGTTGGCGAAGCACTGCTTCCCCCTCCTAAGGCGCCGGACGGTTTGCCAGAATCGCTTCGAGGCCGACCGGTAGTCCTTCTCCATGGCCTCACCGAACTCCTCCCAGGCCCGAGTTTTTGCCTCTGCCACAGCTCGGGCCGCAGTACGCTTGGCCTCACGGTACCCGTCAGCCGCCTCAGGAGTCCCACAAGCCAACCACAGCCGATAGGACTCCTTCTTCAGCTTGACAGCATCCCTTACTGCCGGTGTCCACCACCAGGTTCTGGGATTGCTGCCGCGACAGGCACCACAGACCTTACGGCTGCAGCTACGGGCAGCAGCATCGACAATAGATGCGGAGAACATGGTCCACTCGGACTCTATGTCTCCAACATCCCCCGGAATCTGTTCAAAGCTCTCCCGGAGGTGGGAGTTGAATACATCCCTGGCCGAGGGCTCTGCCAGGCGTTCCCAGCAGACCCTCACTATGCGCTTGGGCCTGCCAAGTCTGTCCGGCTTTCTCCTCCTCCAGCGGATCCAACTCACCACCAGGTGGTGATCAGTGGACAGCTCAGCCCCTCTCTTCACCCGAGTGTCCAAAACATGCAGCCGAAGGTCTGATGATACGACAACAAAGTCGATCATTGACCTCCTGCCTAGGGTGTCCTGGTGCCAAGTGCACTGATGGACACCCTTATGCTTGAACATGGTGTTCATTATGGACAATCCGTGACTAGCACAGAAGTCCAATAACAAAACACCACTCGCATTCAGATCAGGGAGGATCACGCCTCTCCAGGTGTCACTGTCGTTTCCCACGTGGGCGTTGAAGTCCCCCAGCAGAATAATGGAGTCCCCGGGAGGGGCACTATCCAGCATCCCCGACAGGGACACCAAGAAGGCCGGGTACTCCGCACTACCGCTCGGCCCGTAGGCCAAAACGACCTATCCCCGACCCGAAGGCGCAGGGATGCGACCCTCTCATCCACCGGGGTCAACCCCAACACTAGACGGCTGAGCTGGGGGGCAACAAGCAAACCCACCCCAGCCCGCCGCCTCACCCCGTGGGCCACTCCAGAGTAGAAGAGAGTCCAGCCCCTCTCAAGGAGATGGGTTCCAGAGCCCACGCTGTGCGTGGAGGCGAGCCCGACTATTTCTAGTTGATATCTCTCGACCTCCCGCACAAGCTCAGGCTCCTTCCCCCCCAGTGAGGTAACATTCCACGTCCCTAGAGCCAGCCTAAGCATCCGGGGATCGGGTCGCTGAGGTATCCACCTTCGTCCGCCACCCAATCCTCTTTGCACCAGTCCCTCACGGTTCCCCCTGCAGGTGGTGGGCCCACTGGGGGATGGCTTCGCGTCTCTTGTTCGGGCTTGGCCCGGCCAGGTCCCGCGAGGAGCAACCCGGCCACCAGGCGCTCTCCGACGAGTCCCAACCCCAGGCCTGGCTCCAGGGTGGGACCCCGGCTCCGCCGTACCGGGCGACGTCACGTGCCTCGATTTAGTGGTTCTCATGAAGGATTCTTGAACCGCTCTTTGTCTGACCCATCACCTAGAGCCTGTTTGCCATGGGAGACCCTACCAGGGGCATTTAAGCCCCAGACAACATAGCCTCTAGGATCATTTGAACACTCAAACCCCTCCACCACGTTAAGGTGGCGGTTCAATTACTTATAAATTAGCAAATTAGCAAATAAATCAATCAATCAATCAATCAATAAATGAGGTATTAGAATAACCTATGTAAAAACTAATGTAACAGCAGCCTAATAATTAATTAATTTTAAATGAAAACCTGCTATTTAAAACTAATTAAAAAAACGAACAACACCATCAATTTAAAAGCAATAGATAAGCAAATAAAGAAATAACTATATAAAGCGAGTTAATTAGTAATTATTCGTGGCCAGTGGCATGTTTTAGGGCGCCTCCCTCCTTGTTCTTTGTGCTTCAGACTGCCTCTGCTAAGCTCGTCTCCAAGCAGACGGGAGCGTTTTATTTTGAAAGGTAAAGGAGGAAGTTGTTTACGCCACTGTTTTTGTTTTGACGGTTGCATTGAAAAGAGGAGCCGCGCTCAGACCCAACATCAGACGGACCACAGCGCAGACAGCACATCACACCGGGGTTTTTTTGTTTGGATGAATTAACTGACATTTAAACACGATCCATCCCAGGAACTCCTGACATGGAATGACGCCTTGGTTTTCCACGCCGACTGGACTCTACTTCCATGTTTTGAGCAAATCCTCGGCTGGATCTTCTGGAACATTAAGTTCTCTCGGATGTCCACCTTTTTTCCACCACAACGTCCTCAGACATCATCAACACGGATCGTCACATTCACCAAGTAAGTGGATGGATGGAGGCGTTTATTTCCCTGCTCAGGAAGCTGAAGTTGACAGAGCAAGGTTGCATCATCTACACAGCTGTAAAAAAAAATGCGCTGTCAACTCTAACAGATTCAATATTTATCTTCTTCTCTTCAGATCTACTCTCACCTTCTCCTCCCAGCTCCGATGAAAGCCATTTAAAATCAGGTTTATGTTGGTCAGTGCGCTGCTGCCGTCGCTTTGTCACAGACATGCCCAGACATGTTGGCTCAGGAAAAGGACAAAAACCTAAATCTGCGCTGTTCAAAATTAATAATTACATTTAAATTGCACGTAAAAGTGATAATATTTTTTTCCAAACATCACTACAGAAAAATTCCCTCGTTGCATTTTGAAAATTTTTGAAAAAAGAAATGATTCAGTGACCAAAAAATGACATGAAATCAATATTACATCAGTCTTTTTTGGCCTCAGAAACAAATAAAAATTTAAATTTTACAGTGTTGTGCGCGTGTCTAAATATTCCACATTTATCAACGCGTGCGTGCGTCTTCGTGCACGGATTTGTTTACAAACACAAGTCTCGTGCTCTGGAAGGGCAGTGTCTGCTGCCCCCTGGCGGCGAACCGTTGAATTGAAGTTAGAAGGTGAAACTGGAGAAAAAGGTTTGATCTAAAAATAGATAACTGGGTTTATGGCTTCAACTCTTACTTTTAGCATATATTTATGACCTAATTTTATTTTTTCCAATCATCATATCAAGCTTTTTGTAAAGATACAGTTTGATTGTTTATCAATATATTTTTTTTCTAAGCAACATTCAGCTTTATTTTTACTTCAGTTTGTTATGGTGTTTCTTTATTCGTTCTTTATTTTTTTATTTTTGAACTTTGCATTTTTCTGTTTGTATAATCTTTACTTTTATGCTCCCTTGATTGATATGGAACATAGTAAATAGTTTTATTTTTAAAATGTATTTATTGTGGTTTGTTTAATACTTTTATTGATAGAATGATATGATAGAATTCTCAAACTAAAAAATATTTGTGTAGAAAAACGTTTTATCCTTACAAGGCCTATTAAGCTATTCTAAAAAAATTAAAAGGAAGTACTTAAACTACAAAACCAACACAGACCAGATAAATGTCACCCTGTGCCATCATTTAGTGTTTATTTATATGCTGATAACCCATGTTAGTAAAGTAGCTGACTTTTGGCTGATATACCTGTGTATGCTTAATATTTTTGTCTTTTCATGCTTCTGTACGATTCAGGGTCCTGCTGAGATGGCCCGAGCAGAGACCCTCGGAGAAAACGGCGGAGGAGGAAATGGCCCACTTCCTTGTCACAACACCTGCCGCATGGAGCTACCCCAAAACTTTCACACCTGGCCAGGTCAGCTCACCACCAGGACCCCCAGGAGTGGGACCAGCGTCAGTGCCCCCCATTTCCAAAACAGCCCCCGCCATACAGAGCCACTGAGGGCCCTCAGGTTGTCAAATCTGCTGCAAAACCCCCACCCAGAAGGCCATGGTGAGGCCCACACTCAGCAGCAGTCACCTGCATTATCATCATCATCGATACCCTCTCATCGTCTGGTCAGGGACGAATGTAGTCGGAGAACACTTTCACCGAGTGATTTATCAGGAGAACAACGAGGTAAGAACCTGGCAAGTACTCCGATCTGCAAAAACCATAACTGTCAGGTTTCTTCAGCTGAAACTGTAACAAAAACAACTTGGACAGAAACCAAAGCAACAATAGTAATTAGAACTGAGTTATACGCTGTTATCATATCTGAAATATGTGGGTTAGTTTTGACAAACAGGGAAAGCAGGTAAGCTAAATTTGAGACCTCTTTCAGGGAACATTATTTATCCTTAATAGTGTGGATGTGCAGGGTAGTTATGAGGAGTCACGGTCCAAACCGCAGTAGATAGTAATCAGAGTGATCTTAGTTTGTAGAGTCAGGGAGGTATTCTCTTGGACAAGTCAAACTAGGAGCTAACATAGGATCCATTTTAGAGGGAATTTAAACCCAGAACTTTAAAGCAAAAGTTATATTAGGCATCCTTCCAGTTTTAAATTTTAGAAAGACACAGCTTGTTTATGATTTGTCTATCATATTTAGCTATTGAAGAAGTTTTTGTAGTTTATTTTTGTAGGTATTCGTATGATTTTTTTCCAACGCTGGGGTTTCTGATTATGCTGGCAATTAATAGTCACTAGCATCGGAGTTCCTCTATATGTTGCAAATGTTTATAGGAGGAACCAGTTTTTTGAAAAGCTACAACAATATAAAAATATAACATGATAATATTTCCAAATATATATTAAAATATAGGAGATAATTTTCTACCAGTACGCCTGCCTTATGATAGTTAACCCATTGTAAACACTGGCTTTTGCTGTCTAGAGGTGTTGTTTGGGATTAGCCTTGAAGATGCACCAATCAGACCGATCCCGATTTGTTGTCTTCTTTGAGTTCATATCTGTTTGTTCTGATTTTGAGCAATTCAGATTTTTTTCTGTTACACAAAAAGGAAAAAAAAAAATTGCTGCACGTTCTTTGATAAAGGAAGTATTACACAATCGTTCCCATTTAAGGGAAGCTCAGAAATGTGCATCAGAGAGCATGCAGTTAATGGAAAAAAATCAGATTTTTCAATATTAGACCTATGATCACCATTCATAGCGGATAAAGAGAATATTGGCCATTTCCGATCTCTGGCTGATAGATCAGTGCATCTTTAATTAAACTTTTAAATTTAATTTTATTTAGCTGAGAAATTACTACATTGTGAACAACAGTCAAGAGTGTTGGATGTCTAACTTCTAGGGAAATTCAAACCATTTCAGATGTTAGTAATTCAACTTTTGATTGTTTCCTTTTCTGAGTGATTAGCTTGACTTACACCATAAAGGTTTGTCCCTGATTCTCTAAACTATGATCCCTGTAAATGCTGTTTACTGCAAGTAAGACTCCAATTAACCCTGCTTCAAAAAACATAAACCACTATTCCTTTAAGTATATCAGAAACCTCATCGCCAACACTAAACGCTGGTAATGCAAGTTGCACATACAAACAGCTTAGTGAGCAAGAGTAACTATTATAAAACAGTTGAAAATATCAGATGTGACTCAAGAACAGAGAACAGTTGGCCTTTTGGACCTCCACCCTAAAGTAAATACAAGCGTTATCAGTGAACAGGACAGTATCGGTTATGTGGGAGTTACGCTCGAAGCTCAATTTTTGCGGCCGAGGTTTGTTTGGCTAGTCTGAGATGATGAAGATGAAATGTCCTCCAGTTGTCACATGGTAAACACGTGATTCCTCTGTTGCCGAATGGACAGATCATCATGAAACTACAATGGGCACAGACATAAAACTGCCCAGACTGGTTTCGTTTGCAAGCCAGGATACATCTGACCGTAGGAGGGATTACTGATACGTGTGTAGTTACTCATCTAAATTTCAGTAATCCCAACGGAAAATCTTATTTGGTTGTGATGGAAAAAGAAGGGCAGGTGTTCATTTGGCAGAGAGCCACAATGGCAGGACAGATTTTTAACTATGTAAACAGATACCATGTACTGCCTCCTTCACCTCCCTGCACCTCCTCCCTCAGCTGTGGGTCAGCTGTGCTGAGAGGCATGTTCAGACTTGTCTACAGCGACCTGACAGGAATAAAGAAACAGTCTAAAGCATTTCCTCTTCTGCCAAGTCAGACCCTGACCTTCAGACTGCGTATTTCTTATTATTTAGACTCAGAAAAGTTTAAGTAAACACTAATGGAAGGGATTTTATAAGCAACTGAATTTGTTTTCTTATGTATGAGTAAATTTTGTTTTAAAAAAACACCATACTTTACACAACATTTTTTTATAAAAGAAGAATAATAATCAGTTATTTCCCATTTTTGCTGCCTAAAATTATTTTTTTTATTTTGAAATTGCATGCTCTAATAGAACAGATATATATTGCAAAACTGCATAATGCCATTACCATTATAAATAAAATTAAAGCTAAATAACAGCTCCTGTAAAGAAGCTTCCGAGAACCTTGGGTTAACTAGCTATGAATGTTCTTATCAGTAGTAATAAATAATCTCCCAGTTATGAGAAATAAAACCAGTAATATATTGTACTTAATTCTTTCAAAAGTTATTTTGTCATATAAGTTAATTTTATAAACCAAGACATCTGGGCTGACCAGCATTGAGGTTTTTGGTTTGTCTGTTCTTGAGCATTTTCAATAGTTCGAAAATTCCTGTAATTAGCTGTTGAATCTGTGGAATTTGGATTTTCACACATCGGATTAGGTTAAAATCAGTTTGGTATAATTTGGTAAAGACCTGATAATTTATTTGTTAAAACCCTAGAACTGATAGACGGTGGACTTTCTTTTGACTGTGCATCAGTCAAAATGGACCATAATACTATGACGTATTAAATTGCCTAATGCAAGGGTTAGCTACACAGTATACTAGCCCTAATGCCATTTTTTAAAATATTTTTTTCCTTTTCATCAATGTTCAATAAATTTATAACAGAGATTAACAAACTTATCATTAACAATAGTACCGCATGCTAACAGAGCAAATGTTGGCGTGTTAATGCTAGTAAAAAAGTACCATTTTTGTAGAGAAACACTTATTTCATAATTCAATCACAGCCCAGCTAATTATGGTTTTAATAATAAAAGAATTTTGAAACAACTTAACAACTGCAAGGCAAAGCAAGCAGCAAACTGACCGCTAGCACCAAAATTGGAGGCAACTGAGTTGTTAGCATTCTACTTCAATTATTAAAAGAAAGACTCCTTCTTTGTCCTCACAGCTCAACTGATGATGGTTTATAAATATACTAAATTGATAAACTGCAATGCAAATCAAGCAAGAATTTGTCAAATAAAACTAGCTATAGCGCTACCTTAAAAATGCTAGCTTGCTGCTTCTCATACTTTAGAGAAACACCCTTTATTTTCATCACTGCTGAGGTGATGAAGGTTTAGACTAATGGCATTTAGACTAATGGCATTTAGACTAATAGCATTATAAATATATTAAAGAAATCAACAGAGTAATTAACTTACAACTTAAACGCAAATCAACCAACAGATTGACGATGCTAATGATAGCATGCGAAAATGTCAGCATGTTAATACTAGTGTAAGCATGCTATTATTACTTTAAATAAACTTTTTTTTCATTTTCATCACTGCTTAACTTAACTGGTTTACACTGGGGTTCAGATAATATTATTAAGATATTGAGTCTACTAAAGAGGTCAGACAGACAGGTTAACAACTTTGAGGCAAATAAATCAATCAGCTGCTAACGTTAGCATTCTATCATAATGTTCATGGCTCATTTTTTCAAATCTTTAGACTTTTTGAAACTTGTTTACTAAAACACAAGCTAAATGGTAAAACAGCTGTTGGTATATGACACCCTAAAACTTTTCAAGTGGCTATTAGATTTTGGTTATTGTGATATAGGTAAAGCTGCAGTCTTTGCTTATGTAATTGGATAAAGTACAACAAAAAAGTTTTGAGGTTAAATCACATTTGTGCATTAAAATTTACTCAGTGTGATGAAAACAAGACAGTTTTAACCAAAAAGAGGAAAATGATTCTGTTCATTGCTTCTGATCTGGGTCCACATTCTGTTGCTGTTGGATTTATTAGATTATTAGATTTGTAACTGCGGACACTGTGTACACTAATAAAAAAGGAGTCACCCGTCTTATCTTCTTTTCTTATTTAGTATCATTTAGTTTTTTTTGTCAATGAGCCCCACCCAACTGTGATCCCACCACTCAGGCTTCACTTATCTGACTGGTCCAGGGGTCTCTGTGTCCCTTGTCATTCTGTTAAGCAGCCAGGTTCATCCTAAACCCCACCTCCTTTCCTCTAATTCATCCTATCACATCTCAGCCCCCCTGCGCTGTCTTCCAATCACAAGCGGACATCTCCATGAGTCATAGTCACCTTGGCAACAAGTCAGGGTTTTCCTGTTTGTACGGGTTGTTTTGCCTCTGCTCTCTCTTTTGTCCCCTTCTCCGTCTCTCTGTGCTCCCGTCTAGTCACCTGCATCTTTAAAGGATCATCTGTAATCCTCTCGGTGAGGCAGATGCTCTCTTTTGAAGAAAAGAAAGAGCGTTGGATAAAGTCAGAGAGCATAAGAAGTGGGGCTTCTTCTGATCAAAAACTGCAAGGTTTTAAAGAAGCTGAAAATGAAAGGGAAAAACACATAGGAAAATAAAGCATCTAAAATAGAAAAAAAAATCATCTTTGGGGTCAGTGAGAATGTTTCAAATTATAAAAAACTTAGACAAGGAAAATGAAAAAGAAGAAAGATACGTTCACATGGTTGCCTGTGATAGTAAAACCTCCATTATGGTTGTGTTGCCTAATCACTATAAAAAATTAAAAAAGGTTTAAGGAAAAACGATTTACAAAGAAAAAAGGTGCAAAAACAAGCAGGTAAATATAAACAAATCCTTAAAAGTGGTCATTCCTAAAGCATATTTATTCCTAAAAGCATATTTTCTCATACATTAGTTCTTTGAAAAAATATATTAACTTTAACAGGTTTATGCAATTAGATAGAAACCTTAGTTCAGAAACCTACTAAATCAAAGAAAACAGACAAACACAACAAAAAACGCAAATAACAGAAGTTAACAAACCAGACTTATTAAGCAGATTAAAAGATTATGCTCTTAAATTCCATGAAGAGGAAAATAAGTCACAGTCCGGCTCCTTAAGAGCTGTTTGTGGATTTGTGAGAAGTAAATACCCCACAGGGAATACACCTACAGTAACTCAAATCAGTTTATGAGCCCACCCCCCAGTCACACTATTGCATATCTGCCTCATATTTCAATGGCATAGGAATATATGCATGTTATCTTCATCACCTTTCTACACCTTTAATTCTGGAACATGCCAAATTTCAACTGCAGCTAACCCAGGCTGCCATACAGTTGTTTAAAGATTGTGGCTGAGCACTTGATACATAATAAATGCAACTGCAACTCAAAAGTCGTAGCAATAACCCAGTTATACCATAAATTAATCTCACACAACCAAATGTAAACACCCGTCTCCACTGATGATGATGATTTACCCACCTTGGCTTGAAGCAGAAAGTGAAACTGACCGCATGACCTACTTTCTCACTACTTTGAGTAATAATTATCTGACCACTTTGGGGAACTCTTAGAATTGTGAAATTTGCATTCTCTAGTGGAGAACATGGAGAAAGAAATACAAGGCAAGGGAATCACAGCAAAAGTGTTGTACCCTGCCCTGATCCAACAGAATTCCACACCCTTGATCCCAATACATATGTACTACTCAAATCTGGAGTGCATTGAAAGTGGCAAACATAGTTCAAAGACAGGACAGGACTTAATGTTACACAACATTTGCTTTCTTTTCCACGTCTAGACCATAACACCTTCTCTGTGGGACAACATACACGGCAAGATTGGAAACAGTGCTTAAGTTTATTGTCAACAGGTCATGAAGAGTCAGCCAGAAGTTCTAAAAGGCCAATAAAGAAAATTTATTATATTTTAAAATTTCCTTACTTCCTTGTACTTCCTGCCACAGATTCTAATTCGGCAGAGCACCAGGACACCTCCAGTCAGCACGGTCCTCTGCCTGACCTGCTTCCCCAAAGTGAACACTCATCCTGGTCTTCGCCCCCCCACCAGCTAAGCCTCGAAGGAGAGGTGGAACAGCAGCTGGATGTGAGGAGGGTGGCCAGCCAGCTGAGGATGATTGGAGATGAATTCAGCGCCACAATCCTCCATAGAGCGGTAAGGGGGTGAAAGGGCAAATTTGGTGAGATCTAACGTGGATTTGAACGTTTCTTGAATTGTTTCTTGCTCTTGAACTCACCACCGTTGCACTGATTCTTCTTCTCCTCATGCAAACACACAAATATCTTATCAGACCAGTTTGTGTCTGCATGGGTAAACATGCGAGTTTGCATTTATGTGTGAGTGGTTTTATGTGTGCGAGGCCTCTGTGGAGACAGATCAATATTTGAGAGAGTAAATCAGTGACATCTGTGTACTAAGCCAGTTTTATTTCTTTACTTTGTACTTCTTTATTCCGCAAAAATACAGAAGTTTTGAATTTACTGACTGCTGACCATTAATTTTGATCTGCTTTGTTTTCAATCTTGTCCCTCTTTCGCTTGTTGTTTTTATTTGCAGCATTCTCAGTAACTTTATTCACCTTACAAACAACAAAAACAGATTAGAATTGAGTTGACTAAAAAAGAAGTTAGGTGGAGCAGTCTAAAATCTGTAGTTACATGTCAATACTTTCCCTCCAGCTGCCTGTCTCCTTTGTTATTTCCTTATCTCTCTCCTGCCTCTCTTGCTTGGTGTTCTTGATCGCGTGAGGAGTTGGCGCTCGACCTCCACCCCCACCTCCTCCCTACAGCTCCCTCCCTCCCTCCCATCCTCCCTTGTGCACACAAACAAAGATGACGTCACCCACACTCGGCTCTTGCTTCACCAGGACGCAGACGAGCTCAGCAGCGCTCGGGGCTCGTCTCTCTCGTCTTTTAGGGAAAATCATAACAGTTTTTTTTTTATTCTTAGGAGAAGAAATGAGTCTGTTACCAGGGAGGCCAAGCCTGCCCTAACCTGATCTCTAAACCCAGGATCATTTTAATAATGACCGGAGCAGTTTGTAAGCTGTCCTGTTAAGAATTACAAGTGGGTTATGTAAAAAAGACACATGTAACTTGTTCATTTGGGCTGGAAAGCACCCATACAGTATAGAAACAGGAAGAATTCTCACAAAAACCTGACACAAGGCTTGTTTCTAGTGCAAAGCTGCAACAGCAAACTGCGATCGAGTTGCATGAAGGTTAATTATCTGCTTGAGATTATGTCTGTTTTACTGGATAAAGTTTTCATTACGTGTTAATTTTCCAGAATGTGTTTTATTTGGTCTAACGTTGCTCTGATCTTTGTCTCTCTGTGTTGCAGCACGTCGCCCCCCAGTGGCAGGACTGGAGAGACGTCTGCAGGGGACTTCTAAACTTTATCGCCCAAACGCTCAGCACTCTCTACAGGCTCACGTAGACCCCGCTCCGGACCTTTTTCTATAATCTGGGCCTGATGTACTGTTGCTAACGGGTCATGAGAACTGGACCCTTTCTGTCAGTCAGTGTGCTGGTTCAGACTGCAGCTGATAGATGGACATTCTGTTTATTTTGTAATATATATATATTTTTGTTTTCGTCCTGTCTTGGGGGGTGAGCTCTTTGTGTAGCAGGTGTGGGTCTGTGCGTGGATTCGTAAAAGACTTGGGTCAAACTTTGGTTTGTTTGATGCTGAGAACATTCAGCTGTGAAATTAACCACCAGAGGCATTAACTTTTTCCCTTTAACTACAACTAAAAGCTCCTCTCATCTCCCACAGACCTGATTTGACCCTCGTCTGATGTGAAAGTCGTGTTTTTTACTCTGCAACCCGTGTCCCTGTTCCCTTTTCAAAACTGTGAAATTTGGACGCCGAGGTTGCGTTTGCAGGGAATTTTTTGGGTGCAAATCCACAATCGAGCAAAGCACAGATTGAATGAGCCTTTCCGCTTACCTGGAACTGCGTTGCTTCACCACTTAAACGTGCCTTCCTGCCTGAGGCTTCGCCTCCAACATGGCGACAATCAGCAGGGCACACATTCGCTCAGAGTGCTTTGTTTTGCAGCCACTAAACCCGAGAACAATTTGCATTAAATACAAATGTGGAAAAGCTTATTTTTTCCCTCAGTTCAGACTGGCAGGTTGTTTACAGTGTTCACAGTTCCTCAATTGTCTGTAAATAGTCTTTTTGAACATGAATTTAAGTTATGGACTTATATACCTATGTGAAAATTTTCTGCTTTCTTTTTTATTCCCGAGCGATCCTTGGTAACAGTTGGAATTTAAATCCAGTGGATTTGAGAAAGTATTCAATAAGAAGGCAGGAATAAAAACTAGATTTCTTGTAAAATGACACCCTTTTTTTCTACTGTGCGATGGTTTTGATTTAAGTTGAAAAGAAAATGTTAACTGCTCATAAGAAGAGCGTAATTTATTTTAGAAAAATCTTTTGCAGTTTTTTTTGTTTCTTGTTTTCAATGATGATGTATTTATTTTTCTAAAAGCAGACTTAAGCTGTACTTGAGTCATAACTGACAAAAAAGAGATACTGTCACACACACCAAAGCAGGAAGAAAAATCACTCCAGTTTTAAACTTAGTTGCATGAAAAAATTCTTAATTAAAAAGGGTATTGATCACCTTGCAGCTCAGAACAAAAGGGACGGGATGTTCCAGCTTTGATGTGTGCAGCAGAAACGTACTGAAATTTTCAAAGCTAAAAAGAAATGAAGTAGAAATCAGATGTCATAGACTCACAGCTTAAAAATCAGGTTTCCTGTAAATTGGACTTGCCGGTACTGAACAGGTTAAAAGGTTTAATGCATGTACTTTTCCCTGTACTTTGGGTTCACGTTCCCTGGACTATTTCAACCTTTAATCCAGGAAACTCCACACAGATTCAGATTTTTTTGTCCTTCATGACACCCGTCTTTCACTCTCAGTCATTTGCTGGATGTTTTAAACTTTTCCTGTAAAAAGTCATGATGGACCAAGCCGGGTCGGACCTGTTCGCAGTGGCTCTTTTCCTGAATTTCCTCGTGAGAGAGCACTTCTTGGTTTGATGCTGTTTCAAAACAGCGGAGTTACAAGTCACTCACGTGCACAAGTGTGTATTTTGCCGTTCTTCAGGTTTTTTCCTATTGTAAAATTTCTACATGCATTTTGTACCTTTTCTTTTTATACAATAAATATAAGAATCGAAAAAAAATGTCTTGTTTGGAGTTTCACTTTTAGCCAGTCTTAGGAGGAGGTTTTAAGACTTGGGAAAAGTAAAAATGTTTCCTGTAATGAACCCGATAATAAGATATTAGACATTAAAAGAATAAAGGAAAAGGGAAAAGGTTTCTATAAGAACATAAAGAGCACCACAAACTTGTTTTACTGGACATTAAAGTCATGCAGGCTTTCATCTAATTACATTTACTGCTGTTCTGTAGGTACATAAAAAGAAAGTACACCCTGGTGTAATCCTAGGGTTTTATGTATCAGGACCGTCTCGTTTTTCCAAATTTTAAAATTATTCAAATCTAAGCTAAAGTGTAGGAAAACACAGTGAGGTCCACTCTGTCACAATGTACTAAACAAAGAGGGAACCAAAATAGAAAGAAAGTACACCCTGTCATTCATCAGCTGGTAGAATCACACTTTGTGGCATTAATCGCCAGTTTTTGGTGTTCATGGACAGGATCTCAAGAAGGGTATCTGGTTTGGGAACCTCAGAATCTCATCTTTCCTTTTTGCAGATGATGTGGTTCTGTTGGTTTCTTCTGGCCATGACCTCCAGAGTGCATTGGAGCGGTTTACAGCTGTGAAACGGCCAGGATGGGCGTCAGCTCCTCCAAGTCTGAGGCCATGGTTCTCAACCGGAAACAAGGACTGGACCCTCTAGATTTGGGGGTCAGTCTCTGCTTGAGCAGAAGAATTTTAGCATTCTGGTGTTTGGTTCACTAATTATGTTGGGACAGAGCAGGAGACAAATTGGGGCCTTCTCTGCAGTAACCTGGGCTAAGCTGAGCCAAAAAACAAAGCTCTTAATTTACTGGTCCATTTACGTTCTGACCCTCATCTATGGTCATGAGATATGGATCATGACTGAAAAAATGAGATTGCAGATAAAATGACCTGAAATGAGCTTCCTCCATTGGGTGGCTTGACTTAGTCTCAGAGAGGTGAGGAGATCTGTCACCTGGTGGGAGCTTGGGGTAGAGCCGCTGCTCCTCAGCATCGAAAGGAGTCAGTGGAGGTGGTTCTGTCATCTGACTAGGATGCTCTATAGGCACTTTTCTGGGCATGTCCCACTGGGAGGAGACCCCGGGCAGACCCAGATTATGTTGGAGGTGACTTTACGTCGCTTCTGGGCTGGTGAATTCCTTGGCATCCCCTTAGATGAGCTGAGTGTTGCTGGGCAGAGTGGTGTCAGCATTTTCCTCTGGGAACTGTACTCAAATGAAGAAGAGACAGTGAATGGATGGAAGGTTACAGTCTGCATCCAATTCAAAATCATTTATGTAGATTAACTGGTGTTTTTGTTGGTTCCATGTTTACTGCTGCCAGAGCGCTGCAGAGAACCAAAACAAGACTTGACGTAAAACTAGTCGGCCGATTAGTCAGAGCAGGGTGCCACTGCTCTTTTCTGGGATTAGGAAAGGAGATTAATTACAAAATGCCTCTTTAAACTCATTCTGCCTCCTTAATTAAACCTAAACTCTAATCTGTCAAGAGACAAACTCATCCCTTTCTTCATGCACTTGAGACAACATGCTGACTTATAGAAACTTCATTTTTTCTCTTCTTCATCTCGGTTTTATTTTTGCCGACCGAAGTCTCTTTCTGTACATCTCTCATTCTCTCCTGTTTTTCAGTTTTTTCTCCTGTTCTGAGTTTAATCCAATCAGATGTCCCTGCTGTGTGGTCACTCTCTCTGCCTCCTCTTAGTAGCAGAAAAAACAGAAAACAAATGCCTCCTACAACCAATCAGGTCACTGCTGCTGCTTGGCGGGGCCATATGATTGGCTCATTCTGAAGTTTAAGTGAGGATCCCAGAGCTGCCAGTTGACTCAGTAACAGAGCTTCAGTGGGTGAATTACTTTGGAGATCACACAGAAGATGGTTTAAATAAATAAAAACTGGAATATCCTGATGCATACTGTTTACAGCCTGCAACAAGCAGAATAAATTTTCACTTTTATTAAAATTATTAGATCAACCAGAATTATTATTGCAGGCTTTTTAAAAAAGACCAACAAAGCCAATTTAGATAAACAGAAGCGTAATCACTGAGTTCTGTTTGTGTTTAGAAAAACTTAAAACTGCTCATGAGTTTATTAGACAGTGACTGAACTGAAGCAAGGCAGAGAAAGTACACTCTGTCCCTATGATAACACAGAAAACATTAAAACTACACTTTGTGTTTCCTCGCCCACAGACCTCTGAGATGGAAAGTAAATAACAAAACCTTCGTCACAGCAAAGATCTGAACCAATCAGATAATGTTCACTCATGGAAAAGAAACTATCTTGGCTTTTAATCACAATCTTAAGTAAATATTTTCTCCTCGTTCTCAGTTTTAAATTATACGATGCTCTTTGTCGTTTTATTCTTTGAATGTTTTCCAATAAAGATCAAAAGGAGCAAGTCAAAACCTAGTTGCTATCCACTATAACCGTTTGATTCTAATCTAATCAGGAAACCAGAAATTAAAATATTTTGAGGGTTAAACACATCAGCTGTTATCAGGATATAAACAGACGTGTTAAAGTTTGTCTTTAACTGCCAATCTACCTCATGCATCAATCTAGGCCTAAAAGGTAAAACTGAGCCATCGTCTTCAACTTATCCAAGAACGGATCATGAAGGTATCCGGTCCAGAAGGGAAAGGCAAACTCTCAAGCTTGTTCTGGAGGATCCAGAAGTGTTTTATATATATTTTGGCCTATTCTTTTTAAGAGGTGTTGTTTAAGTTCTTCCAGACTGGAGGTTTTTGAGAGTAATCGGCCCGTTTAAGTTCATGACCTAACAATCGGTTTTAGGTTTGGACATTGACTAGGCCACTGTTAATCCTTTGAGAGGTTGCTGGTCTGCTTTGGATCACTGCACTGCGAGCCCACTTGGGCCACAAACTGATAGCTAGACATTAATGGCTCTATCAATTACAGCAAGTTGTCCAGGTCTTAAAGCAGCCCCAGACCATCACACCACCACCACTATGTTTGACTGCAGACATGAGTTTCTTTTCTGAACGGCTGTGGAACATTTTTGGCAGATGTAACAGGACCCACACCTTCCAAAAAGCTAGATGTACAGTACTGTGCAAAAGTTTTAGGCAGGTGTGAAAAAATGCTGTAAATAAAGAATGTTTTGAGAAATGTAAAAGATGATTAATTTTATCAACTTACATAATGCTTATGAGTGAACCCAAACATACAGCCAAAGTCATTAAGAACTATCTTTAGCGTAGAGAAGAACAAGACTTACTGGAAGTGATGGTATGACCCCACAGAGCCCTGGTCTCAACATCATGCAGTGTGTCTGGGATTACATGAAGAGACAGAAGGATGTGAGGAAGCCTTCATCCACAGATGATCTGTGGTTAGTTCTCCAAGATGTTTGAAACAACCTACCAGCTGAGCTTCAAAACCTCTGTGCAAGTGTACCTAGAAGAACCGATGCTGTTCTGAAGGCAAAGGGTGGTCACACCAAATATTGATTTGATTTTGATTTCTCTTCTGTTCATTCACTGAATTTGTTGATTGATGAAAATAAATGATTAATCCTTCCATATTTTAAAGCATTCTTTGTTTACAGCATTTTTTCTACACCTGCCTTAAACTTTTGCACAGTACTGTAAGTCTAATCAGTCAACCAGAAATTGAGACGGGCCTTTATGTTTTCTCCCTCTTTTTATTGAACTTTGACCTCCAACCTAACTGAGGCAAGTGAGGCCTGTAGTGCTTTACATTTTGTTCTGGGTTCCTCACCTGGAGGAGTCATCGATGCGCTCTTGGGGTAATTTTGGTAGGCCGGCCACTCCTGGGAAGGTTCTTCCCTTTTCCATGATTTTTCCATGTGTGGATAATGTTTCTCACTGTGGTCCCACAGAGTCCCAAATCCTTAGAAATGACTTTGTAACCCTTTCTACAATGTTAGATGTCAGTGACTTTGTTTCTCATCTGTTCTTAAATTTCTCTAGACGGGACATGCATTTGTTTTTGAGATCTTTTAGTCTACCTCATGTTCATGTCAGTCAGGTTCTATTGAAGTCATCTGGTGATACGACACATCTTCCTGGGTGTAGCTTGTGAATTTGAACCAGCAATGCGGGCAATCAGAGTGAATTCATGATTTAAAAGGGGTGGGTAATTATACATAGCATCAGGTTGGTTTGAGAGCTTTTTTCCTTATTCAACAAAACCTTCAATTGAAAACCTTTTTGTGTTTACTTAGGTTACCTCAAATATTAAAGTTTGTTTGATGATCTGAAACATTATTCACATTCACTCCTCCTGGATGAGCATGTAGCGACATTGGACAGTCGCTGCTGACTTTGCAGCAATCCCTCATACTGAGCATCCATGCAGCAACAGTGGAAAGAAAAACTCCCCTTTAACAGGAAGAAACCTCCAGCAGAACCAGAACCAGGCTCACCATGAGCGGACATCCTCACGACTGACTGGGAGGTTCAACAAGACAGAGCATACACACAAAAGAACACAGACAAACTGATCCAGGAGTACTTTCTATGTGAAAGAAAAGTAAAAAGTCTTCATCTAGGAGGAAAACACAGCTAAACAGAAAAACTTTCAGTTTTCAAGTCTATATCAATAAAAGAGAGCACATACAGTTAGTTGCAGTAAAAGCTTAAGCAATAGCTACGTCATGGAGAGAGACAGGGTTAAACACTGAAAGACAGGGCCAAGCAGCCTAAGCCTAAAGCAGAATACCTACAGAGATAGAGTGGTTTGGGTTATCCTGATCTAACTAGAAGCTTTCTCAAAAAGGGAAGTTTTAAGCCTAGCCTTCAAAGTAGACAGGGTGTCTGTGTAATGGGGTAAAACTGGGAGCTGGTTCCACAAGAAAGCAGCCTGATAACTAAAGGATCTGCCTCCCATTCTACTTTTAGAAAACCATACTTTATCAGTTTGCTTCAAACAAGGGCTAAGGTAAATATTCAGAGGTATTTTTGGTTAAATATGAAGCATATGATATAAAATGGTAAGCTTCAGTGTGTTGTGGAGTAATTTAGCAATCTGGTAAACAGCAAAATGAATCTGCATCTCAGCTGCATCAACATTGCAGCACTTAGCTTCTTGCAGATTATCTGCAACAACATGTGCCATTTTTTCAAGTCAGGTTCATGTTCAGGTGTCAAGGTCTAAACAGGTTGAACTACCCGCTTCTCCCAGGGGCCGAGGAGGTTGAACACATGACCATGGAGCTGCTCCTTCCCACAAAAGATCTGTTCTCGCTGCCTTATTTCAAATGATAGCAAACACGTCAGCCCTGAAGGTCTGCCCCACCCTGCACAGAAATGACTGTCCTGAAGAGTCATATACCGGGTGTTTACAGGTTATGGCCAAATATGTTACACCATGTTCTTCTTTATTGAACAAAAAGTGAGACAAAGTCCAGAGGTTAAGATAAAAACAAATGCAACGCATGCGAGTAGCTTGTAGATCCACCTGTATCATTCTCTCTGTTGTGGAGGAATTTCTTGCTTCAGTTCATTAGTTTCTGCATAGCTCCACTATATAGCATGTCCTGAGATGTTTGTGCCAATGTGTTCTGTTTGGTTTTCTCCAAACATGGTGCAGTGCATTATGGTCAAACATCTCTACTTAGCTGTGATCTGTCCAAAGGACATTGCTCCAGAAGTCTTGTTATAAATTTAGATTTAGCTTTGCAATTTAAAGTCACGCTGCCATATTCTTTTTCTAAAAATTACAGGCTTTCTCCTTCAACCCTCTTAAATAAGCAATGTTTATTCAGTGTTTTGAACTTCAACATTCAGCCTGCTAACTGAAGCCTGTAGAGTTCGAGATGGAGTTCCTGGGTTTCCTGTCACCTCTGACATTGGGGTATACTTGCAAGAAGTTCACTGCTGGGAAGATGAGCAACAGTATTAAATGCTTCTCACCTATAAACCTTTTCACTGCAGAATTATATACGTCAAATAGTACAATATAACCCTTTCTAGATTAAAGGACAACAAAAGCTGCATCTCTAAGGTCATTGCTGATGTCTTTCACACCTGGGCGTTGTCCTAACAAACAATAACATGCTTCAGAGCAGCTAAACGCAAAAAAAAACAATGTTCTCACACCCACTAATGATAAAGGTCCAGGCTGATGACATTAATTAAATTTGACAGAAAAAAAAACAACATAAAAAGAGGCGAAATATTTTGTTTCCATTGTTTTATTAGCAAATGTAAAAAACACCATCCTACAACACTTGTGGCAAGAAAAGAAAACCAACAGACTGATTTTATGCTTTAAAAGTAGGTGCTGTGGATGAATACCCTGGTGGAACAACGGAACCTGGTTTGCTGAACTTGTATTTGTGTTTAAACCGCCCTGAGAGCAAAGTTTGAACCGCATCTTCAGTTTGGTCCGAAGTAGTCCACCACACCGTTGCCCTTACGACCGTCGAAGAAAAAGAAGTTACGATGGGGAGTGTCTCTTTGGGAGAGAGCCTGAAGAGAAAGATGACAGATTATTTCAACTAACATGTAGGATCAGACAGAGAAAATCTTGGTGGCCCATGAAGCAAACAACTTTCCAAATGATGGCAAAATCCCTGAATGTTTTATCACTTCTTCATATTTTCCTTTCAAACTATCAGACATTTAGGTACAAATGTCTTTTATCCGTTTTTTTATCCGAGCAGCTAAAATCCAAAGAAATACTGAGAGAGAGATATTAAAAGCTTGAAGAACTGTTATTGTTATTAACATTTCAAACATATTAAAGAAAGTCTGGATTCTTTGAAAGAAAATATTCAGAGTGGCTAAAAACGTTCATTTGTCCCCTCAGGGCTCAGAGGTTTAGCATGTGTGAGAAGCTGGATTTGCTGCAGGTTGCATAGAGTTTCATCATCACTGAGACATCAGGTGTTCTGATCCTGAACCCTCTCACCTCGACATGAACTTCTCTGATTACGTCAGCTTTATATCGCTGTGCAGCCGGCACCCAAATAACAACAATAAAATGGCCAGAAAAAGGTTTTAACATACGGTCAATAAACTGAACAAACAGTTTAACACTCCTCTACTGGTCTCAACGTCTTGTTTTATCTTGCAGGGTAAATGGATTTATTACATGCTGAAGCATCATGACAGCTTGGATTATTTCTCCAACTGTTGCCAGACTCTGACACCAAGTCGCTTCCACACAAAACGCAGTAGCTGCTGTTTTCCTGGATCCGACTAGGTAACCAACCGAGAGGCCACCTGTCCACTGACAGACTTACCATCTCCATCGCTGAGACAAGTGCTTCAACTTTGTGTTATTGAGTTTGTATTTGCAATCACCTAAAACAGTTTTCCTAATGTTAACAAGCTCACCTTAACCACCTCCTGCCCAAGAACTCCACCCACAACAGCACAAACCGGGGACATCTCTGAGAAGCAGTAGCTGAGGAGAAGCAGAGCAGGAACATGTTAAGGCTGAAGTTCAGGCACTGAACATCTCTGCAGACTGGATTTCCTGCAGAGATGTAGCCTAAATAAAACAGAATAGAAATATTCTTTATTGTCCCTCAGTGAGAAAACTCAGGTGTACCAGCAGCAAGGCGACATGCAGGTCGAATCAGATTCACACAAGGGTAAAAATATTAAAAAAGAATAAGAGACTGTAGAGACAGGGCAAATTTAAAACATAAGTCAGACTGTACAGCTGTTAAAATAGCATTCTCAGATTAAATGAAATGTGCATCCTTAGTTTCCCCCAAAATATTGCGGATATCTTGCCTCCTTCTGGTGAACCCAGTATCATGTGTGCCGTCTCATCTGGGATGCATCGTCAGTAGTACTACAACTAAAACTAGACAAGAATCGCTTCACAGAGCAAACAGCATGATTTCCAGACACAGTAATCAATGAATGACAATCTGCGTTCTGATGAGGCTCGTTTGTAAGATTAAAAGCACATATTAAACAAACTCTTCATTAAGCCCACATTTCTGTGTTAAAAATGTATTTTTATTGGTCTCATGAAATATTCTAATCTTAAATGTTGTGTTTTCATTGGCTGGAAGCAGAAAATGATCATAACTAACAGAAATAAAGTCTTAAAACATAATTCTGTGTGAAATTAATCTATGTAAAGGGTCACTGAAATAAATAAACTTTTCAATAATATTCTAATTTACTGAATGGGTCTGTGGTTACAGTTGTTGCTTTTTCTCACTTTTTCTCACTGTTGTTTCCATGACAATGTTGATAAATAAATATTTTTGACAGTATGATTTTAAGCAGGTTTAGAAGTACTACTAAAGAGGGTAATAAAGTAGTCTATTTAATAATAGAAAATGTCTGTCTTTGAAGGACTGCATAGTCGGAGGCCAACAGGCGAAATAGAATCCAGGTCGCCCATCTCTGGTCAATATAACTATAAGTTTTATACTTTTCTCAGGGTTCTTTGTGCAAATTAAATTAATTGCTCTTAAAAGACGTGTTTACTCCTACTTCTGACCAAGTAAAGACTGACGGAGCCGTCAATTTTATTTGTACTGCTTCAGCAAAGCACCCTTTCTACTGGACTTCTTTATCAAAAACAAAAGAAAAAACAAACTGCAAAAGAACATTAATCTGGTTCACATTGTGTTGACAAAAATAAGAGAAATCCACCAAATAATAAAACAACTGGAGAAAACTATAATAAATGTTGACTCGACCCTGACAGCCTGTGGTTAGTTATCCGAGCATGTTTGTGAAATTCACCTGATGAATTCGTCACTAAGGAGGTCACCACTCAGCCCCATGGCTTCCAGGACGTCGTCTCTGATCTGTTTCAGTAGCTGGCTGTCGTCGGCACACGACTTTGGGTCGGGGTCACGGCCTTTGTCTGTGCGAAACTTCAACAGAACTGTGGACACGGAGAAAGGACGGAAAACAAAAAAGGAAAGAAATGACAGTTCATTGACTGGAAACTTTAGTTTTAACCATCTAACTAAAGCAATATTTTCCAAATAATCTGTTGCATTATTGCCTTTTGTAATTTCATCATGCTTTTTGGTGACTTCCACTCTGAATTATCGTTGCATGGAAAGACGAAGCCTCGACTGCCGGTCCCTTTGAACCAGGATAAAAATCTGAATGTGGTTGCACCATCAACCATTTCATCCGATTTGGCCTACGTTTCCCCCACATCAATTTAAGAGCGTGCTCCTGCTGGCTCAGACACGCAAAGATAAACACCCCCTCTACACAAATTCAGGAAGGAAGTGTTATTTCATCCTCTGGCGGATTAAAAAAAATGAAAGACGAATCTGAATTGTGCACTTTATTTGGTCATGAGCAATATTTCAGACTTTTTCGTGTGCACAGACATCAACACCTCGCCCACATGTTTCCTGCTCGTCCATTAAGTTCAACCACACGAGGATGTGGAGTCCTCCCACGGCCATTTCCACCAGCGTGGCGTGCCTCACTTACACACACACACACACACACACACACACACACACACACACCAACACACACACACACACACACACACACACCACACACACACACACACACACACACACACACACACACCACACACACACCAGTGGTGGCAATGAATCATTTTCACACCTCAGTTATGCCCTTTTATGACAAACTTTGTAAGACGAAAGTTAAAAGTCTGGCAACAAATGGCATCACATTCAAGTTTGACAAGAAATCAAATACAATTTCATAACAAACTATAATATCAGCATAAATGGAAATATGATTGTATCTGTCAGCCCACACATGTAGTGGTGACACAGATAGATGGGATCTGAAGACAAAACCTACATCAAAAACAATGGACACGATTCATTTACAGCTAGACCAGAGGAACCCAACCATCCTCCCACAGAACTACACTAAACTAAAGTCAACCAGGATTATAAAAAATATTAAAAGTCGCTGAATAACAGAATGAACAGAGATTTTTCTTATTATTTTCTTTAAATTCAGAGGTACAGTAAGATTCCTATAGATGGCTTTCGAAGCATCGGATATCTTTTTTAACAAAATCAAGGTAATGAAGGCACACCTGTGGATGTATTTTCAGGCCACGCCTCCAACACCCTGCTTCCTTGTGTGACATCATGAAAAGAAAATCTTGAGAAATGAGCCGAGATGTCAGGAAGAGGATTGTGGAGCTCCAAAAGTCTGAACCATTCTCTAGCATCTGTTTAAACTATTACATACAACTATAAATACCACGGGAACGTCCAGCTTTCATTACTGTTCAGAAACGAGACGGGTTCTGTTTCCCGAAGACGAACATGTTTTAGAGTTAAAGGAGGAAACCAATGGTGAGTAAAATGTTAGCTAAAGGTGGTGAGAGTGTCATTATCAACAGTGAAATGAATCCTGTACCGACATCAGACAGGAAGAAGTCATTACTCTAAAAGCAACATAAGACAGATTACAGATTGCACTCAGGGACAAGAGCTTCAGTTTTGGAGACATTTTGGTGACTGTGGTCAAATGAAACTAAAATAATTCAAGTGTCTGGCCATAAGGACAGCCTGAAAAAAAAAAACAAACACCATCCCAACTGTGAAGCATGGTGGTGGCAGCGTCATGTTGTGGGACTGTTTCGCTCCAGGATGGACTGATGCACTTCATAAAAGACATAACATCCTTTTTAGAGAACAACCTGAGGAGTTATTGAAGCAACATCTCAAGAAATCAGCCAGAAAGTAAAAGCTTGTGCAATAAAGGGCTTCCAAATGGCCTCAGGATCAACAAAGTCGATGTTTTGGAGACCATCATTAAGCCTTTGTCTCAGTCTTACAGTAACTTTCTTATTAAAGCTGAAATTATGTTTGTAATGTGAAAATTTAGGCCTGCAAACCTGTTCGTAGTTCCGTCAGCAGGAATGGAGCCAACATTCCAGCAAACTGTTGTGAGGAGGTCGTGGAAAGAAACTTCAAATATTTAAACAAAGTTCTACCAAATATTAAGAAAACGTGTGTTAAAAAAAATCTCACTATTCTATATAACTTTCATTGATCTAAACTGACCTAAAACAGGAACAATTTAATCTGATTTAATGGCAGTCAGCATGAAAACACAGTTTATGTTTTTTTTTATAAAGTGTAGGTTAATTAAACTAACCTTCAAAAAATTTAAACGTCTTTTTTACTTTTGATTTAAAAGGAGACACCAAGAAGTTGAGTTTTTTGCTGCTGGTCAGCAGATCAGACAGATTCTTTAAGTTGCAGGAAGGGAATTAAAATGACAAGAAAAAAATAATAGACACTAATGAACACACACACACACACAGCCTGTGGTTCAGATCAGCCGACTGTTCCTAGTGAGACAGGAAACAGTTACAACAGAGGAAGAGCCACTTCCTCATTGGTCGCCCAAAACAACAACTGCTCGCTCCAATTATAGAAACAGAGAAGGAATAATAACAGCACTTCCTGTCTTCCCTTCACTAAACAACAACAACTAATGTTTCCACTGCTGCAAACTCTCCTGAAGTGAACTCGGCGAGGTTGTCATCAGACTTCATCTACAAACCTAAAATTTTACCTGAAAGGTTCCAGACGGAAAATGACCCGAATGCATCTGTCTGGTTTGGACAAATTAAATAAGAAGCAGAAATTTTAGTTTTAATCAGTTTTACACCCAGTTCTTTGTTTCCTTGAAAGTCTAAACAATCTATGAATCAGCAATGAAAATAATGTAATAATTATTAGGAGGGGAAACTAAATGTTGGAACATATCAAAGATTATCAGTCTAAAGCGTTTGCTTTAACCGGCGATGTGCGCTTTAGGCCTAAAAGGGACCTTCAGGTGTGGAAAAGCGATGGCAGCAATAACCCCTGGCGATAGATCGCTGAAAGAGAAGGTCAGATAATGGGCGGAATTGGACTTCCGTGAACGCGCCTTCTGAATGCGTTGGTGCGCTTACGGACCATCGGCAAATTTCAGCCAGTCCAAGCACGTAAACAATCCTCCGCCCCCAAAAATCAATAGTTTCCAGGTGACCCAAACACTCAGCATCAACGGAAATGTGTTCCTACAACAGAGTAATGAGACACACCAGAGAGTTTCATTGATCTTCTATTATATATTAATATTTTGATGGAAAATTAAGGGTTTTTCTTCAATAGCTTCCAGGTCACGTGAATCAATGCTGAAATGTGTTACTGTACTGAACTAATGAGAAACTGCAGTTTTACTTTACTTTTTTAAAGACTATATTACTTCACTTGCAAGGTACACCTTCAGTGGAAAGTGGATGTGTGCAATTATGACAAATTTCACGAGGACATCTTAATGTTACTGAACAGAACAGCCACTAGAAACCACTCAGGTGTATTTCACCTGTCTAAAAGAGAAGAAGCCATTCAAACTCAGCCAGCCTCTGGTGAAAAAGTATCCCCCCCCCTCCCTTTTATAGGTGGAAGCTGAGATCAGAACTGATTACTGCCCGGGGTGGGGTGTTACATGTTGACCGACCCAATGTGTTCTGGAGTGAGTACTTGAAGTCTCCTTCACTCCGAACATTTGGAGGGAAGGAGAAGGACTATCCAATCAAAACAGCTTGAGGGTTGAGTCGGACCTCTGACTCCGTCCCCAAAGCCAATCTGCCCTATTCTGCTTTTTGCAGCCGCCGAATTTTCAGAATTAATAGAAATGATTTCAGTTAGTTGCCATTTACCCAACTTTTAAGCATAGTCGACAAACATTCATTAGGTTTGATTTCGAGGCCCCGAGAAGCTTAAATCCTCTTAAAACCATTCCAAATCCAGGTTCTGGTGCATGTTTGGGATCATTTTGGAGGATGTCCATTTGGAGTTTGCTCTTTCACTGAATCATTTTTTGCAAAACATGAGCCCCGCCAGTAGCAAAGCATTACCAGAGCATGATGCTGCCACCACCATGCTTGACAGCAGGTACAGGTTTGTAGGGCTAACCTTGCTTCATCCAAATAAAATTATTTTCAGTGTGGTCCAACAGCTGCTTTTAGGGATGCACCGATATGAAAATATGGGTCGATATGCGATATAAAAAACAAAAAAATAATAATCGCTGTTATGGCTGATAACCAATATATTATTTTATCCCTACCCTCTCGACGCGGTGACAAAACAATCACACCGCTTACTTTGCTTATCTACTTTAGCACAATCCATGCATCACTATCACATGAACAAACAAGTACATAGTTCTCATGTGACAATACACATCCAGGCACTTTGTCGCCAACCACCATTTTAGTAAGCACGCAATAGCTGCAGACACGGCTCAGTAAGACTGACCATCCAGGAGTATTTTTGACATGAATCGCAATGGCTGTTTCATGTTGGGTTGAAGGATGTTCCAAACGTTACAGACGGTTCAGCAAAGCGCGGTTCTCACTACATCCCAAAAATCAGGAAATCTGAAGGACCTCAAACGTCTAGGAGTCTGGCATGCAAAGCACCTCCTGAATGGCGACGTGTATTTAAATGAGCCAGCTGATCAGTGTTATTTCATGGTTACCAATGGCAACCACGGAGAAAAGAACAAAGAAACGCAATTTGATCTAGGTAGAAATTGATGTGTCGGTGAGTGAGGTGAAGAGTCGAGAACATACCATGTTTGGTCGCCACAGTAGAGGCGTGACAAATAAAAGGAAGTGCTGTATAAATAATTTTGATCGGGAAAGAAGACCTGAAAAGATTTATGTTCTTTAATCTCTGCAGTTTTTTGTTGTAAAATCATTCCACCATGGCGAAAAAATGGATCAATGAATTAATGAAATGATCTGAAATAGGAATATTACTGAATTAGTCTGAGAACAAACTCGTTTGATCATTATTCCCTGCAGATGTGGACAGAAAGACGAGTTATTCTGGTTATTTCCTGCTGTTGTCATGCAGTGTAGCTGTCGGGCTGCTCTCAGCTCTACGCTCAGTGCACATGACTGGCCATGGACGGCCTGTGATGGAAACTACTGAGGGGTTTACAGGGACGTCGGAAATGCCAGGTGACAGGAGGGACAAAAACGAGAAAAACAGGAAAGAGAAACGTACAACTCACTGAGAAAAAACAGAAATGATTTACATCTGCTTATTTATCAGAGTAGCAGCGTTTTCTCTGGGAAATGCTGATTCAAAGTTTATAAAAGTGAACTTGTTTCCCCTCAAAAGCGTCAAAACTCAGATAAAACTTAATCTTTTTCTCATCATGCTTGGAAGGTAATCAGCAAACGGTTTTCCATACGTGGTAAACGCCTGTTAGAGTGGAACAAAGATTTTAGCATCTTCATGGTTTAGGTTTCAGTGTTGCTGGAGAATCACCCACATTTTCAGTTTCAGTTTTCAGTACTTTCTGCAGACCCTCTCATGATCATCTGTGACATTTTAACTCTGCCTCCTTTACATATGGGAGAATATTGGCTAAAAAAAAACCTCTGACATTTATTTTTATATGTTACCATGGAAATGCATTCCACTGTATGAGATATTTTCCAGTGGAGACCCTCTACCCGAGGACAAAGCCCAAGACAACACAGTCCTCAGGAGCTTTACTTGTGTTTTGGATGAAGAAATAAATTATGTGCACATCTGCTAACCAAATACAGTCACTTTAATCAAAAAAGTTGGCTTTGAAATAAGGCAAATAACCCATTCAGAACGTTATCAGGTGGTGCTTTAAGTTAAAATGTCATAAATATAAGAAATGCCTTTACTTATGTACCATGAAGCAGGAAGTAATCCACTGGAGTTCGTTTCAAATTGGCTTTGGCCTTCTCACTGGTCCAGTCAACCTCCAGGGCCTCCTTCAGATTGCAGAAACTGGCAGTCTGATTGGTGAGATTAAAAAGGCGTGTTAATTGATTCTTTATTATCAGGATAAAAAAATAGGCACAAGCATGCCTGAAAATATCCTAATCAGAGCAGTTCCTCCAGGACGGCCATGGATTACCAGAAGCAGTCCCTGGATAATCTATCTGGCTCCTGATGTTCTTAAATAACAACAAAATAATTCAAAGAAAATCAACATTTCATGAAAGAATCATTTGGCAGCTAAAACAGCCGAGGTTAAACACCTGAGCCATGTCAATCTATTGGTTCAAGGCTTTACACTTTATTGTGTTGGCATGAAAAGATACCTGAAACTCTCCTTAAACTGCGTATAAACCACAGAAGAAAGATTTTATTTTATTTGTGATAAATTGGCTTATTTTGTAACTTGAGTAAAGGAAGGAATTTGCTTTACCACAGATAAAAGTGTCTGGATGTGTAATTTTCAAACGACTCAGATTTTAATGTCATAAACAGAGACATGAAAAGCATTTCTTATTTAGTTCTTTTAAACAATAAAACATTAAACATCATAAGTTTAATTTGGGAATAAAAATGCATAAAGCTGAAGTGCAGACAGAGCTGATTATTGGTTAAAGACACAGAGAGAAGCAGAGTGGGGCTGATTCTCAGAACCCACCAACCTTTTTCACCATGGTGGTCTCGTTTGGGTCAACTTTAGCTTTCTTTGCTTCTGGACCATCGTTGGAACTGGGGGACGGCTTCACTACTTTGAGCTTCTCCCTGAGAACAAAACGTTTCTTTACCTTTACTGGGAAAGGAAATCAATAAACAGCAAAACATGCTGAGCTGTTTCATTTTCTCTTTGATGAAAGATGCAGAAGCTGATCGTTTTCGCCAAAACAAATCAAAATCAGTTAATTTTATCATCATTTGCACAATTTACCGGTTTCGTTGGCGCATTAAAAACCGTGTGGATGTAAAAGGTCAAATTTATTTATGTAGCACATTTAAAAACAACTCCAAAAATGCTTCACAATAACACCAACAATCACAAATGAGCCAACGGAAAAAAACTGTAATAAAAATATCAACAAATGCATTTAGGTGCTAATCGTCAGTGTGACAAAATATTGCTTAAAAAAAAAATGAGATAAATGATCAGAATCGAAAGTTCCAGAAAAGTTCATACCGGACTTTCATGTTGTGATCCATGGCTGTGGGTCCCAACAGACAAAGTCTGACAAATTCAACAGTTTGATGAGAAAAATAAAAACTGAGAATAAAATCCAAGAGGAGAGGAGAAAAAAGAACAAATGCAGGAAATTCTTGGAGATAATAATCTCCAAGATAATAAATCATCTAAAAGGTTCTGGTTCTGGATTCATTGCAAACACCCTCATCTCTTCAGATCACCACACAGGTTTTCTACAGGATTCAGGTCTGAAGACCAAGATAACCTTGATTGACTAGGAAACTGCTTATTCAATCAGGTCATGTGGATGGCATTAAATTGACCTTTCGGTAATAAAGTAAAAAACCTTGGTGTTATTTTTGACCAGGACATGTCATTTAAATCCCATATTAAACAGGTTTCTAGGATTTCCTTCTTTCATCTCCGGAACATTGCCAAAATTAGAAATATCCTGTCCAGGAGTGACGCTGAAAAACTAGTCCATGCATTTGTTTCTTGAAGGCGGACTATTGTAAATTTTTTACTATCAGGATGTCCACAAAAATGCAGTTAAAAGCCTTCAGCTGATTCAAAATGCTGCAGCAAGAGTTCTGATGAAAATTAAAAAGAGAGATCATATTTCTCCTACTTTAGCTTCCCCTCATTGACTCCGTTAAATCGAAAAAAATTTAAAATTTCTCCTCACATATAAAAGCCCTGAAAGATCTAGCTCCATCATACATCAGAGAGCTGATTGTTCCATACGTTCCTAACAGAGCACTTCGTTCTCAGACTGCAGGTTTACTGGTGGTTCCTAGAGTCTCTAGAAGTAGAATGGGAGGCAGATCCTTTAGTTATCAGGCTCCTCTCCTGGGGAAACCCGCTCCCAGTTTTAGTCCGTGAGGCAGACACCCTGTCTACTTTTAAGGCTAGGCTTAAAACTTTCCTTTTTTTAAAGCTTATAGTTAGAGGGCTTAGGTTTCCTGAGCTATTTCCCTTTTATTGTAGCTCCGTCTTTTTTCTCCCTTGTTGGATGGAGTAAAGTCATTAGCCTGGGACTTAGGTTTTTCAAACACACCCCCCCATTTCTGCTACCCCCCTCTCTTTTTCCAATAGTTATGGTCAATCTGACAGAGAGGGGATCCCAATCGTTTGGTTTTTTAGTATAACAATGGCCATCAGGGGCTCTAGATGGACAAACTGTCTTATTTTTAAGGCTAGGCTTAAATTTCCCTTTTTTTTGATAAAGCTTATAGTTAGAGTGGGGCTTAGGTTTATCCTGAGCTATCTCTGTAGTCATGCTGCTATAGGCTTAGGCTGCTGTGGGGGGACATAATGACCACTTTCACTCTCTCTGCAATTCTCATACTACTCTCCAATTTTGTGTTATTTTGCTGTTTTTTTCCAGATTTTAACTTTGTTCTCTCTGTTTTGTCCTTTCTAGGAGCTACATCTGACCTGGCTCTGTATCTACCTGTGACACCCTCCTGGAAGAGGGCCATCCTCCAGCTTCTGCTGGCAACAACTTAATGCTCACCCTCTACCGATGATCCACATGGCCCTGTCCTTTTAGTTTTAAACCCTTCCTCTTCCTAGACATAGCTACTGACTGAGTTTTTACTGTAACTAACTCTATGTGCTCTCTTCAAACTCTAAACTTGAAAAAAAACGGCTCAGAGTTTCTCTGTTCTTTTTTTCTAGATTAAAACGACTAAAGGAGCTACATCCTTAACATTTCCTTTTTCCCTTTCCCATAGAAAGTAATCCTGGATCAGTGCTTCTTTTTTCTTTTGGTCTCTGCTCTGTTCTCTCTAACCCCCCGTCGGTCGTGGCAGATGGCCCTCACACTGAGCCTGGTTCTGGGTTTTGCTGGAGGTTTCTTCCTGTTAAAAGGGAGTTTTTCCTCTTCACTGTCGCTACATGCATGCTCAGTATGAGGGATTGCTGCAAAGTCAACGCCAGTGACTGTCCACTGTCTCTACATGCTCATCTGGGAGGAGTGAATGCTGCAAGTCACTGACTGGATGCAATCTGCTGGGTTTCCGTCAATAAAAAAACTTAACAAATTTGAATAATAAACTAAATCTGACTGAAACGTTTGATAGTTCAATAGGATCAACTGGAACGTATGAACCCGACTTCAGATCTGTATGATTGGATTGAATTAACTTTGTAAAGTCGACGACATGCGTTGTGAATTGACGCCATATAAATAAAACTGAATTGATTGAAAGAAGGCTGAAGAACCGTTCCCGTTTAGACTGGATCATGTGTTTTCAGATCATCCATTCCTGGAGAAAGACCCAATGATGACTCAGTTTCAGTTTTCATTTTCAGGTAGGGTGTAATAAAAAGATCTTTGGAGTAAACAAAGGCCCAAAGCATCACAGATCCTCCACTATACTTAACAGTGGGAATGAGGTGCTGCCCCACATATTCAGCCCATGTTTCACAACAGACCCACCTGAAATACTTGCTGCTAAAAGCCCAGCTTTAGGCTTATCGGACCAAAGTTCACAGGTCAAATTAAAGTCCCAGCAGCGTTTAGGTAAATCCACACACCTATGTTTGTGCTGGTTGGACAGAAAAGAGTTTACTGAACCAGAACTGGCTGGCCTATAGATAGTGTCTTATCATAGTCATACCGACCTGGGCCCAGTTTGGACCTGGTATTAAGAGGTGTCTGGGTTGATCACAATAATGTATATATATAAGGCATTACAATCCATACTGAGTTATTGGATCTTGTTCACCCACTTTATATGAAAATAACCAGAGAGTCAGGTCCCAGATTGGGTTGTTGGTTGATTTAATTTTATGGTTATTTAAATATCAGCACACCTGAGATTCACCTGGTCCACATTTTTGAGGAGATATTTCAACTACAAGCTCCCCTGTGCAGTTTAACAGTCAAGAGGAGAGGAAACAATGTGAGACTTTACCATGCTCAGCATTTAGCTCAAACCACAACCGTATTAGTAGTGAATCTGTTTAAAACAATTTGTTTTTTGTGTTTTTAACCACATGGGATATTTTCAACACTGGGTAAATATACCTAATATAAAAAGGTTTATTTTTCAAAATTTTACCATGTGAGATATTCTCCTGCAACGGAAGATAAATTTAGTTTTTCTACACATCTTTACCAGTCGTGCCAGTAAGTAAGGAGGTGCTACATCTTAGAAAACTCATGTATATTTGTATGGATGTTGTTAACGAGCTTTAATGGCCGCACTGGAAATGATCATGTTGTAATACCTGAAGTGTGATTCAGTATATTTCTACAGTCACAGAAGCAGCCACTAAACCTCTACTAGTGATTATTAACACTGTGCAATTATCACGCTCGTTAAAGACGCGCCCCCACACTCACTCCACATAGCTGTGTTCCTGTCCAAGGTTACAGAACATGTAACCGTAGTAACCGTAGACGTCACCGCAGAAGACCTTGATGTTGTGCTGAGAGCAGAGCTGGTCGACGCGCACCATCAGGTCTCTGGAGCAACCTGTCAGACACACCTTAAGGTGGGGGGACAGAAAACAGCTGATTAGAGAAGCTGCCTGAAAGAGCGGAACCAGTGGACCCATTTGGGCTGAAAACTCAAAGAATGCAAACAAAGCATTTTAAGGGTTTACTGAAAACTTCTCCTAATTCTAACAGTAGATGTTCAGGATAAATTTTCTATCCTCATCCATTTTGTATTGGGTTGATCCCTTTGGAGCAATCTCCAGTGCAGGGGCGCCCAAGTCTGGTCCTGGTGAGCTACTATCCTCCAGCCTGTAGATGCGTCCCTCCTCCAGCACAACTGAATCCAATAAATGGCTCGTTACTGGACCTCTTCAGATCAGAGTTCAGCCACTTATTTCAGGTGTGTTGGAGCAGGGATGCATCTAAAAGCTGCAGGATAGAAACTCTACAGGACTGGGGCTAGGCACCCCTGCTCCAGTGGGTTCACAGACTCACATTAAGTCCAAACCGACTTACGAGTAGGTCCCACCTTGCGTACAAATTCAGACTCTGATTGGACAATTGGCTCCCCGTTTTTCCTCACTTCCACAGATCGTAGTTACTAAAGAGATTTTTTATCTACTGTGAATTTTGTTGTTGTTTTGTTGAACCACTAATATCCAAGAAGACTTTCATTAAGAGAATGAACTGCTAATTACTCTACCTGGCATGGTGGTAACTAACAGGAAGACTCCAAGTCTAAAAAAGGGTCTTAAATATTCCATTGGCTTGATTTAGATAGGAAATATTAAGGGTGTTTAAAAACGAGCTATAATACATTTAAAAACTGAGAAAAATAAAAGCAATAATAACAAAACAACTGTTGGTTTCACGGACAAAGAGGCTGAGCTGGAAATATCTTCTGCAGCAGATTATGACGGGACACTGATAAATCCAACAGTTACACAGTGTACTATTATGCAACAAGGCTGGGCTGGTGTGTGACTGTAAACAACTGATAAGAGTGAAGCTGGTTCTAGGTATCAGAGCACCACATGGCAGCAGACAGACGACGGTCAAGGACCAGAGTTCCCAGATATGTCCCTATAGGTCCCAGATAGCTTCTGTGGTTCAGGTGGCAGAAGGTCAAAGGCTTCACTCATGATAGAAATGATCTGGTCTAAAATGATTTCAATTTAATATTAATTTTGCACAAAAACAAACATTAGAATCCGCATAGTCATTATTTATGAAGGAAAGATGAAGCCAGAATGAAAAAGGATGTTGGGAAAAATTGGTTTTGTTTGAAATCTTCTATTAAAGCATCTTTAGAAATCTTCACTGTTCTGACTCTGCTGCCTAAAACTAGAAAGAAGCTAAACTTGAATATCTGACAGTTTTGTAGTCTAAAATGCAACCTTTTATTCCGTAAAGTTGGGATTTAATCCCAGTTATTATTCCTGATAATATTAAATGAATGTTTTTAACCTTCAGAGCTCATTTCACACAGGCTGGATCTAAGGCTGGATTACAAAACCAACATTAAAAAAAGAAATACAGTTTTCCCCTCCTGTTGTGTGTGAAATCTGGGCTCTCAGTCCCTTCAGGTGCGCTGGTGTTCTGAGTGAAGGTCAGGAGGAAGGACGGGGGGATAGGGGGAAAATGATGTTTCGAACTGTAAAACAGGTAGGGCTCTTTGTGCTGCAGAGAGCTCCTCACGTTAATCTGCTTCAATGTAAGCGTCCGTGTGCTGCTCAGCAGGATGATGGAGGAGCGGGATTAAAGTGGGAATGTTGCAGTTTGGTCAGAGTTTTTCTCTAAAAGGCTTCATTACTGTGGGAGGACGACACAGAGGTCCATCCAGTGAACTGACAGGCAAGAGCCAAATTCTCACTGATTCTTATTTAAACTATTTAGTTTAAGAATATCTCCAGTTTTGTTTTTTGGATAAGCATATTATAAAGTCATAACTTATATTCAGCAAGAACTTACTCAGAAACTTGTTTTCACTTATGGCTCTTAAACAAGACTACTAAAGCCACCCAGAGGTTGGTTTTCATGCATTTTTCATTCATTAACTCTTGTCTTATGCTTCCTGTATGAGCCATTAAAACACAGGATAAATAACAGCGAAATGAAATTACATTATTGGTTATTTAATATAATCAGTTAGGAAGGAATCATGTTGTTAATATGACTTTAAAAGATCAATGGGAGAAGTTTTCTGATTTTCTAATAAATCTGGTGATTAGCTGTTACTTTTACAGCCAACCATGCAATAAAAGCCTAAACATTGTTTAAAAAAAGGTTCTCTTATTATGTGGAGCTTTTTCAACCCTGTTTTTTTTGCGCATTTTTAGTTCTGCTGCGGGACAGATCTCTGTTTGGACTCAGAAGTTGTGAGGCACTAGAAACCGCTTCAAAACTTTCGCTGTTTAACGAATTCTGCACAAAAATTCAGGAGCCATCTTATGGTAACAATCATGAGACATTGGGAAACATAAGGACAGATTATTAACAACTTTATTCAGTTTTACAGAATGATGGATTTAGTTTTTGCCGTTCTGAAATACCATTGGTGAGAAAAACATTTTATTTTGAGGGTGTTTTTTGCTGCAGTAGATTTACTGCAGTGTTGTCGCCCAGTTTACTGAACAGGGTCGTTCCCACTTTGGCCCTACGGACACATTTTGCATCATTGTTGAGCATTCATCATTAACTAACCAGTAACTGAGAAAAGCGTGTTTGTTTCAGATTTAAATTAAACTAGTTTGGCTATATTGGTGTTGTGAGCGATCAGCATAAAGAACATTAAGAGGATTTGTGTTGGTTCTGTCACTACATATCTGCTGCCAACTGGCTGATTCCAGCACCAACTTGGAAGCATTTTCATCTGGTTTGTTAAAATTTTGCCTTGAGGAAGGCATCTCAGACGAAGAAGAACACAACAAAGATGAGACGGACTGAGAGTTCTGTGATCCCGAAGCAGTGGTGGAAGCTGCAGTGAATCTAAACCAAACTGTGTACAATAATTCACTTCAAAGCCTAAACCTGTAGGAATGTATTTTCCTGTCTGAGATTCTACCATTTTATTGGTTTCAGTGTGTGATTGCCACTCAGAAATGCCAAGGTCTGCTTGTGCTTTAGCCTCAATGATTTACATGACATTCTGGTACAGAGGTAATAATACTGTACATCAGTGGTGGTTGATCCAGCACCATGGGACCTAAAACAACTTGGCCCAAATTAATTGCTGTGGCTTTACTAATCAGGTTTTCTAAGCTGATCAGGTCAACTTTGCAAAGTGCTTCACTGCATTTGCGCAGTGTTCTCATGTTAGGCAAACATGAGAACACATTTAGAATAGAAATAAACACCAATGATGCAACAAATAAGAGAAAAATACAAATAGATACACAAAGAAACATTTTGTTCAATTGTTCTCTGTCTCATGTGACACAGAGACCCTGAGGCGTCGTTATGGAAGGTTGGATATTATAACAAATAAATAAGAATGAAATAAAAATGTAAAATGAATAGAAATACTCATTGTGAAGGTGACAGCATAAAATCTGTCTGGTAACTGTCGCATTGAATTTACTTGACATTATTTTTTCTGCTGCGATTGCTTCACCCATTTTTACTGTTTACTACGTGACTATCTTTCCTGTATTTTACAACTGCAGAAATGTTTAAAATGAATTAAAGCATCTCAAACAGAACCTCTAAACAGTATAAACTGGACAGAAACGAGCATGCATTTTAACTTAGAGTGACCCGAAACTGATATATTACACATCACGTTCTTCAATAAAACTAAACGGTCTTCTGGATGTGAGTAAAATGGGGATGGAAAAACATCTGAATGGCTGATGAAGATCTAATGACGTCCACTGTCTTCCAGAAGAATGAAACCAGGCAGATAACATCATGCTGAAGGCAAAGCTGCACCAGTCTTTGGTGGAAATTATTACAAGTACAGCTTTTTGTTCACAAAGTGGGCTACGGCAACATCTAGTGGTCAACTTGAGCACTGCAAGCCAAGATCACTCCTCTGGTTAATTCAGTTTTAACTGTTATTTATGTCTCAACTACGTTTCAAACTAGACTTATGTGATACACCAATATCTGGAAAGAAAATATAAAAAGTCTAGACTTCTAGACAAACATCTTGAATTTTAACACACGACTCCATAATGTCCAGGTAGATTCTGAGGTTCCCAGTTCATGTTTGACTGACTTCATCTACCTCGTGTTCTCACTCACCACATCAAACTGTAAAAAGAAGTCGTCTGGTTTGTCTTCAACTCTGTCCGGGTCGGCATGCACTTCCACCATCGGGTTGAGGTTTTGTGCTCGCTCCAAGGAGGCCTGAGCCCGATTCTGACCCTGAGCTGACACCGGAACCAGGAACTGCGCCCGACATGACTCTTCTGAGACCTGGGAGATACACAAACAGGCAGAAATTACATTGGCATGTTCATATGAAAGGTGTACCCACCTTTATGGTCCAGTTCAAACTAAAGATCAAAACCAAGAGACAGTCCCGTTCTTGTTTTGATTTTTTGTATTACAAAATTACATGTAAAAATATTTTTTCATGAGTTCTAACTTTAGCTAATAATTGCTCTGACATTGTTGCCACCTAGTGGAGAAAAGCAGCACTGCAAGTAAATTAACCCTCTCATGCATGAATTATGATAAACTCAGTCAGGATTTTTTTACTAAGTGTTTTTATACATCCTTAGGGATGTAAAACAAGGTTAGAGAAATAATTTTTTTCTATCTTTATTCTATAAAGAAATGTTTATTTGTCCACTCAGGTGTACTTCATGCATTTTGTACTGTAAAAAAACATCAATATAACAACATGGTACTTATATAGGTATGGTTGTAGTTTAGTTAAACATTTGTAATATGGTATTCTGTTGGAATGGTGGTTCCTGCACTACTCTGTAGGCCTCTCTATTTGAGCTCTATTGATAAACGTAAAAGTTACCATGAACATAAAACCTTTTTTTTTTCACTAGGCGTTTTTATTTATCTTTAGGGATGTAAAACAAGGTTACAAAATAAAGATATAGTGTCTTTGAACTGAGGAAGATAGTGTTGCACAAGTTACAGTCTCTGAAGTGTCTCTGAACTGTGCATATTCTCTCATAGTATCTTATAGCATATATCATATTGCCTGTCAAATCATGCTTGTTGCTCATTTCCGAGACTATTTTCTATGACAGTTGCCAAAGCATCCGGGGCACAAAGCTACAAGACACTGCATGCAGATGTACTTGGTTCTTCGTGTGCACGCGGCATCTGCTGGAGTTTCTTGCTTCCTTGAGATGGGGCAAGTGGTCAGTTCAAGACGAAGTCCTGTCCCTGATGACCAGTACATTCTGGATCTAGGATATCCGACATATGACATTACCATATTAATTCCAAGAAATGTTTTGAACTCCTCTGAGGTCAATGCCAGCTTGTCTTTTCCTTTACAGCGTACAGGTTTGTATTGTATACAATGTCACCGATCATATCCTGGGTGAAAAGATGCATGAAGAAATCTATTGGATTTGCTCCCTCAACATTCATCTTGCTCTTTCCTAAGAAAGAAGGCAGGTCTCCCTCAAGCCGGTTATCCTTAGCTTTCCAGACACTTCTGACCCTGAGCCCTGGGAGGTGGTGATCCCTCAGGTTCAACAGCCTCATCTCCTTCCTCAGCCTCAACTCCCTCAGCAACATTTCCAGACTCCTCACCTTCACTATCACTTCTTGATCCTACTTCTCTGCTTGCACCTGTATGTACTGGCAGCCATTCCTCATTACTGCTACCAGAAGCATAGTCTCCCTCACTTGAGTCTGGAAACTCCTCTATTACCCTGTATGGCTGTCTTTTTGAGCTCTCCAAAGTATAAGGATATATAGAAAAAACTCAAATTACATTATAAAAACATAAAGAAGTTGATTTACAGCCAAAACATTATATGATATGAATTATTTTCAAGAACAACGCTTGTAGCAATTGACATTGCATTGAAGTTGAAACATAGCTAGTGATACATGATGTACAACTGAGTGGACAGATGATCTGTATTTCCTCCAAATATAAAATCAAAACTTGGAAAATCTTTCCATAATATGTCACTTTAGATGTTACTTCATGTAATTATATTTTTTTTACCTGCAATGGTATCTTTTTATAGAAGGTAGAAACCGAAATAGCCGAGGAGTTTGGTCTTTCTCCCTGTCAGCCATCTTTTTCCCATTGTTTCCCAGTGCTTCCAGATTTGCATCAAATTTTTCACTGAGAGCCCTACTACCCCCTGATGGAGACTGGTATCTGACTTCTGTGTTTGCATTAGTAGCATGTTCATACCTGTTCATGATCCAGCAAAGTGAGTCCTTTAATGCCAGCCAGGATCAGATTTTTAGCCAGTTCAGCTCCAAGACCTCCAACACCTGCCAGGAGGACCCGGGACCCTCGCAGCCTGTTACATTGACAAAATACACGTAGGATGCGATAAAATATGTTTAGTCACAGCTCACTTTTTTAGTTTTAGAGAGGACAGTTTTAATGTACAATAACTGAACTACATTACAACTAACCTAACATGTCATCTTTGGTTTGAGTGTTTTATTTTTCTTTACTAAAATTATAAAGAAATTGTCTTTTTTTAAGTCACTTGCTTGGACCTCAATCAATGAAATAAGAAAAAGAATAAAACAATAAAAAGAAAATACTAATACATTTTAACTATAAACTATAAAAAAACAAACAATTAAAATGTATTTCTTAAAAATAAAGAGTGGAACTTACACGAAATAAAAACTAACAAAACAGATAAACATATTTTACATATAAAGAAAGAAAACCAAGAGAAAAACAGATAAAATACAATAAAGATAAAGAAATAAAAATCAAACGGAAAGGAAAAACGAGTGAAATTGTTAATACAATGACTGATAAAGTAAAAATACAATTAAAAATTGGACAGAGAAGATACATTAATCAAACTGAATTTAAAGGCAAGCCGTGTCAAGGTAAATCCACCCTAAAGACAATTTTCCAGCTGTTTCGTGTAAAAACAAAATCAGGACTTGAATAGATTTCTAATCTATCAATTAATCTTACATTTATAAATAATATACCTGTACTTTTAAGCCCGGAGTTATAACAGCAAAGAACAAGTGAAACCTTCCGCTGCTTTGATTAGCCAACAGAGCTAACTGAGCTAGCTCACCTCTTCTGGGCATCCAACCCCCACAAACGTATCTGGCGGTCGTACTGTGCCGCTTCCTCCTCGCTGATGACCGGGTCCTCTTTTTCGATCATATCAATAGTTTTGGTTTACTAAAACAGCTTTAATTCAGTTGGAAAATTTTTGCTTTCTGCAGCACCACAGGCAAACAGTTCGAAGGCTGTGAGCGTCCCGCTGGATGGACGCTTAATTGTGACGTCAGTGGACAGAAACAATGCCTTTCTTCTTCTTCTTGTTTTTGCATGTTTGGCAAACACCTTCAAGGTGCGTTAGCGCCATCCTCTAGACGGTAACAATAGCATTATTTTGTCGCGTGGCTACTATCTTTATCCTTTTTTCTTTCCGTTTTATATCTTTTTGGTAATATTTTTTAACACTCAGCTTTTATAAACTCTAGATTTAAATTATTTGCTTGAAATTGTATTGCCTTAAAGTTTTATTGTCGTGAGTTCACCTGATTTGGCTCTAAATTGGCAAGCTGCTTCAGTATTTTCTCGCTATTGTTAATTAACAGTCATAGATTCTTAATGACATAACGTACCTCGCTATGAACGTTAGTTTAAATTGCTATTTAAGATTTGGTCTCTTTGTGTTTCTTCTTCGTAATGTTTGGAAATTTTTCCCTCAGTGTTGTCTTTCAGGAAACTGACGTAAGACTCGTTAAGGCTGTAGCGAAACTACAAGTCAAAAGACGGTACCTATAAGTCGAATTACATACTTGTATCTTCCCTAATAACCTATAAACATAGTCATAAACTATAGTGTTATGTGAAATTATCATTCTTTTTTTGGAGCACATGTGTATATATCATTGTATGTAACTAAAAAGACAAATATGTTTAACACGACTTCATCTGTCTATTTGTGATAAGTTGCTATATCTTTGTGCAGAAGCGAAGCACATGATTAAAAGAAACAGAAATTGTTGTTTGGACTTGTATTTACTGTATGTACTATGATTTAAAAAAGAAAAGTCAAGTTGAAAAAATACATCACATAAAACTAACAATAAAAATAAAAAAAAAACATTTGATATTATAATAGTGCAACCAAAATAATCAAACATTCAAACTAAAATAAAGTTTTTATTTGTAACAGTTTGCTCTATTTTAACGTAGAAGCGTAGCATTGTATCTGATTGAAAATAAGAAACGAAACACAGGTATCTTGATTTGCTTTTCTGGTTTTAACACAAATGTTTGAAAAAGAAAATCAAATATTGTAATGGTGTAGATTAGATTGTGTTTAATAAAGATAAACTAATCAATTATCTAATGTTTAATTAGTTTATTTCGTGCTTTTTTTCAGTTTATCGAAAAAGAAATACATATTTTTAAATAAAAATATAAATAAAAATGAGTATAAAATATCATGAATCAAAATGAAAAAAACTAAACTAACAAAACTAGGCCGTTTTTTAAAGATTGTGTTTGCAATAACTTTCCCTATTTTGATACAGAAGCGACGCACCTTGTGTTGTGTGATTAAAAATAGCCCCAACTTGTAGCATCCACAAAGAAACAGAAAAATGTTTTCTACTCTAGAACTTTTCTGTTTGTGTACAGTTAAAATGTTTTCTAGTTGTAATACATTTCTGTATTTAGTGCTAAAAAATGCCAACACAATAACTTTAATTCTATATCTGCCAAAATTCATATATTACGAGTAGAGTAAAAGCTTCGTCAGTGCCTGCGAGTCAAACTCAGGGTTTTTTCTCACAGTAATTTTTTCTTTCGGTAACGTCCGTAAAGGTATGTACGTCAGTCTCGGAAAACACGCCCCTTTCTATTTGGAGAAGACGGTCGGCCATTTTAAGTGTATCAGTCGTCATTTCACATCGCTACAGTAGGACGGAGAACGTCAGGATTCAATTTCAGCATATTTCTCTTACAACTGTAGTGGAGAATTGCCTACTATGAACTGAATCTCTTCCTAAAACCAAAACAAGTAGATCCTAGTGAAGTGACGCATAAGCCAGTAGAGTCCAGTGTCGAGTTGTAATTTTTTTGCTCCTCAATGTAGCTAGAGGAAATGGCTGTGGAAAGCATGACTGTCCATCCAAACTCCCCAACTACCAACCACGAACACAACAGTCTTCTGACTGACGAAAGGTCGAGTAATTCTACAGTCATATTTAAATGAATTAATTTATTTGTCCTGTGCTTTTACACAAAAGCCCGGGGGTTCTTTTTGTTGTTTTTTTCTGTCAAAGGGATTAAACTCGCCTTTTCTGGAAAACGAGTAACAGAGGTAAAGAGAACGGCCATGTTGACACGGCATCGCATACTGGGAGGCCTAATAGCAACTGGAACAGCGTTATTCCCTTTATTTTATTACAGTATTACAATCAGCGATCAATCGATTCAAGCGAACTTGTCAAAAGGGAAGAGACAAGGTCGCAACAGCCGATCATTTACAGTTTTCATTGTCACACGGTACAGTTTTAATTACCTTAGAAGCTCGGATAATAATCGCTCGCCCATTATTTAGAAATATTTCATCTTAACAGTTTTTAATTGTATGTGGAGTTAAAATTGCCGTCGCAGGTTAAAAATCTAAATAAAAAACTCCTGACCGTCAGTCTAGTCAACTGTCGGCCTGTGTTCCAAGCTAACATTAGCTTAGCAACTGGTGCTAATGCTAAGCAAACGGCTAATCATTTTGGGAATTCGCAATATGTTCACGTTGCATTCGCGGCGTTATTCATTTATTGTTTCGGTAACAAAGGTTTTAGACATTTTCGACTTTTATTCGACTAGCGTTAGCCCTTAGATAACCTAAACAATCTAATAAAATTCCACACTTTTCGACGGTTCGAAAAAAACTACGCACTTTTAGTCGAACGTGTAAATCCCCGGTTTGGGACGAAAGAAAGCCTTTTTAGGCCCTTCAAAAAGGAAACATGTAGTGCTCTTAAACCTTAAAGGTGATTTTTAATTAGTTGATACTTACTTTTTTAGACGTATCGATTAAGTATTATTACAGTCTTTATTGATATTGGTCACGACTCTGAAGTTCGCTTCCGAATCAGGACTTAAATAAAGGGCTCTTTCATTGATTATAGGGTTTGATCCGCTCTAATTAAAAATGTGAAATACTAAGATTGGACGAACCTGATCTGAACTATTCTATACTTTAATTAAAAACACTTTTCTTTTTTGTGTGGAAAACTTGCTTCAGGTGGTCTAACCACCAACAAAACAATTTAACCCCGCATTTTTGTTAGTAAATTATGAATTAAAGAAACTTGTTGGTGTAGGATCTGTGTCTACGTAATTTAGATTTTGTTTTAGAGGAGATCAAAAGTTTTTCAGATGCCCTAACAGCATTGAACTAGCCCTTTAATCAGTGTCCTAATCAGAAGCCAACTTCAGCATTGTGTATTTCCCTAACATGTCACTTTTATTCACAGTCGTGTCCCAAATGGCTCGTCCCAAACATCCCCATAAGTCTCCCCCAAAATGTCTGCAAAGCATCCCAGAGTGTTAGATGTCAAACACCAACGTTCCCTTTTCCAAAAGTCCCCACTTGCAAAGCGTACCCACCACCCCACTAGAGTAGAGTCCTTAGAAAGTTAGGGAAAACTTTTTCTCTGTTGTTTTTGTGAAGAAAACCTGTCACAGTAAGTATTTCCCCATTTTAATCAAGGCCGTTTGCTTTCATGATTAATACAGGAATGCACTCTTACCAGCTTTTGGTGTTTCACTGTACTTAATAGACTATAATAATAATTTGAGCTTTTAAACTAGAAGAAAACTGGAACAGTCTGCGAAACAAAACGTGTTTGAAGAGGATTTAGAGCTTGGTGCAGTGTTTGTTGAAACTTTGTGAACATGCCTCGTCTTATCTGTGCTGGTTCTGTACAGGGTCTAATAAAACCCTCATTAGGTACATATCAGCTTTTTCCACTCCACACTTCTGGTTTGTAAAAGTTTGGTTAACATGAGCTATTTTTACTCTCACAGCGTCCGTCCGTCTGACTTGTTAGATTTCTGAGCTGAGTATTGATAAGACTGGATGGAGTTTGTTTGCATTCACAGTTTTTTCCTTTAAAGGTGTTGGCACCAGGTGATGTGTGCAGAACATCAGAACTGGTCAAACAGACTACTGGTGTCTGTCTATTGTTGATCCCAGCCATCCCCTTCCTATTCATGAAAACCTGCTCATATAATACAACTAAATCCCTGTGTTGTTGCAGAGCCCTCTGCTCTGACAGGAGAGATTTCTTTGTGCCGTTAGTGAAACAGGAGCATTTTGCTTGTTGCGATGTTGCTCCAAAGCTGAGGAGAAAAAGTTAACACGATATTGTTAAATTAGAAAATGCACAGAATTTTCTGATTTCAGGCTGCATTGTCAAAAAACGTATGTAATTGTTAGCGTCTTTGTAATTACGTGATCAGAATTTACAGAATACATGTTGCATGTTACGTGTTTTGCGTTTTTTTAAATATCCTTTTTTGTGGCCAAGGGTTTGATAAAATAATGGAATCAACCATGATGTCAGATTTAGGTTTATGTTCAGGAATGTGATCAGAATGGAGAAAACTTGATCACTGTTTAAAACCCAGAAGACATTTAACACATTTTCCGACAGCATTTTTTCAGCCCCAACTCTGAATATAACTACGGTAACATTTACAAACCTTACAAAAGTTGGTTGTTTCTGTCAGAACGTAACTGGTTAAAATTTTCCCCCGTCCCAGAGTTTAACAGAAGCTAAGAAGTTCTGTGATGTGTCTGCAGATCAGGAGTTCTGTTCATTCTGATGGAGAGATTAAGTTCTGAATCTTATGGATGTGGTGTGTATTGCAGAGAACTCATAACTTGCAGCTGACATTTTGCCCCAAAGTAGAGCAACCGTACCCACCACCTGCTGTCTCAGCTCTGTGATGCCTAGGTGCAGAAAGACAGACCCTGTCATAGAGAACATTTTGAAACCTGCAAAATGTGAATATAAAACAAGAGCAAGTTTTTTTGCATTTTGGGGGTACTAAGAGTTTCCGGGCCATTATACTGTTGCTGATGGATTTGGGTCCAGGTCAGGTCACCCCATTGTTTGCCAACTTGCCGCCCCATTTTGTTCCTATCTATTTGTACTGTTAAAAACACCTTTTTGCACCTATGCACGTAATGCATATACATTTATTTCTCTTGGTAAACAAGTATTTTTCACAAATAGTTGATAAATAACCAAAAAAAAAAAAAATTCAAATCTTATGCTTAATTGTAGATTGTTTCCAGAAGATTTCTCTATGTGTTGCTAAGACAAATTATGACCTCGGGTCAAACCAAAATATCGCCAACCAACCTCCTGCTGAAAGATATTTGTTGGGGTCATATACCCGCGTTTTCATACAGCAAAGAACTGATTCAAAATACTTTAATAACATTTAATTTCCCTTTGGGATTAATACATTAATTTTCAATTGAATTAAATGCACGGTTGATACAAATCCTGTATCAACTCATTTTTGTACCTGACAAATTAGGTATGATGCAACCAAAACAGTGAAAATGATCAGCACCTCAGACATGAAATGTGTTTTGTCCAGTGTAATTAGCTTCAACAGATTATTAAGGCTAAGGTCACAGTTATCGATGTTTGCATGTTTATGGTTGTCTGAAGGTGTGTGCAGAAGTTTGAGCCATAGTTTAAACAAGACATTGCATGGATACACAACCTTTTTTATATGCAGCACGCCTGATTTACGTCAAACTGTCCAGCTATCTGTGTTTCTTTATTCTGTATAAAACTTACAACCAGCAGGGCTGCAAATGTTACTGAATTTCCTGTCTTACAACATAGTAATAATTCAATTCAATTCAGTTTCATTTATACAGCACCAATTCACAACATGTCGTCTCAAGGCACTTCAGAAAGTCAATTCAATCCAATCATACAGATTTTAAGTCAGGTACATACATTCCCATCTGCCATGACCAACAAATAACTTATATTTGCAGCAGTGCCGGTTCTTATTGGTGCTTAAACCCTGAACCTAATATCTTCTAGGTTTAAATATTAATAATAATGAAAAGTTTTATGTAAGCCTCTGTACATGTTTTCTCATGTATCTCGTATAAACTTAAGACAGATTAAAAATCAAATCAGAATGAACCACAGGAATAAATGTCTGATTACTTTTCATGCACAGGCCTGAAGATGGAGAATTGGAGGAGGGCGAGTTGAAAGATGATGCAGGGGATATTGAGGAGGAGGAAACGGGCCAAGAATTGTCTGCAGCAGCGGGACAAGGGGGAGATAGGGGTGACGATGCGGGAGGAGGGGGTGACGAAGGAGGAGAAGGGGCAACAAAGAGGCCTCATCGAAGCCGGGACCGCCACCCAAGCAGCGCTTCGGACGATGAGAGACCGCACCGGCACAAGAGGAAGCGGAAGAAAGAGAAGGAGCGGGAAAGAGAAAAGAGGAGGGCCAAGAAGAAACGCAAATCAAAGCATAAAGTGAGATTACACTGAGTTAAATCACCTGTCTCCATTTCCAGTAGAAAATATTCTTTGTCTAATTGTTGCTTATTTTGGCTCACAGCGGCATGCATCTTCTGATGATGACCACTCAGACTTCAGTGATGACTCTGACTACAGTCCAAGCGAGAAGAGGAAGTACAGAGATTTCAGTCCACAGTACACCTCTTCTGTAAGTATTTATATGCTCTAATATTGTCTTAAAGCTTTCCTAAGGGCAGAACAGTTTTCCTATTCCATGAATTTGGTTGCATCTTTTCTGACAATAGTCTCACGTGGGCTACGGTGGGTCGAAGAAAGGGAGCTACATGAAGATGGAGAAACAGGGTTATGGGGGCTATGATGACTATGAAGATGACATATATGAGGGAGAGGAGGATGAAGACATGGGGGATGAAGAGTATGATGACTTTGCAAAGGAACTCAACCAGTACCGCAAGGCCAAGGAGGGAGGCCGGGGTGCAAGAGGTGAGAATTAAAAAGTTCTCTTGTTTATTAAAAAGCTGCTCTGATTTTATTCTTTTCTGTCTTTAATTAAACCTAATAAACAAGGTTCTTAAAATGTGAAAAGTTAAGATGCAAATCATCTCCTGTGAAATGAACAAAAGATTAGAAATCTTCCTTTTCAATTCAAATTCCAAAAATCAACATTCTGATCCTTACTCACTCCCATCTTGCTTTTCATTTTCACCTGCAGGGGGCAGAGGTCGCATGAAGAGCCTAAGAGGCCGCGGAGGAATAAGGGGAGGGAGAAGGGGGAGAGGAGGAAGCAGAGGACGAGGGGGGAGAGTTGGAAGGATGGGCGGAGATGATGATGGGGACAACTATGGAGAGGATATGGAGGTTTGTTGTACACGGTTACAACCACTGGCTTCTATCTGCTGTATTTTAATGGCAATTTACGTGATAGACCAACACAAAGTAGAGCAAATATGTGAAGTAGAAGGAAACCTCCACCCCAGTCTCAATCAGTTTTGCTTCGTCCATCTTCCCATCAACTCTGACCAGGTTTCCTGTCCCTTTTAGAAAGAAAACATCCCCGCAGCATAATGCTATCGCCACCATGTTTCACCACACAGAAGACTTTATTTCAACAATGGTTTTCTTCTTGCACTCATGTATAAAACCAGATTTCATGAGTGCAAGACTAATTTTTGTCCCATCAAGCTGATCTGTGGTTTTTTCCACCTTCTCTTGGTTACTCCTGTAATTTATACCCCCCTTCCAGCCCGTCAGGTAAGATGGAAGTCTATGTTTTGGTACGTCTCTGGTTGGTCAGTCTTCGTTTCATGTTCAGATGATTCATAACTTTACGGCAGACGTTGCAGATTATAACATGTAAAAGATTTCAAGAACTTTGCATCATTTTCCTCCCACTTCTCAATTATGTGTGACTTTGTGTTGGTCTATTACATAAAATCCAGATGAAATACATTGAAGTTTGGAGTCGTAATGAGACAACATTTAACATATGACCTTCTTTCTTTAACCTTACAGTATGGAGAGGAGGACTATGACATGGGGGACGATGATTATGATGACTACTCCAAGGAACTCAGTCAGTACAAAAGGTCTAAAGACAGAGGCAGAGGTTTGTGGTGTTTTTTGTGCTCATTAATTTCCTGCCTTGTAATGATGATGTAAACAGTGCTTTGATCTGAAGTTGCCTCCTTTTTGGGTGTTTCTTGTCCAGGAATTAAAGGAGGCCGTGGTCGAGGTCGAGGTAAAGGAGGGCGAGGCATGATCCGAGGAGCAAAAGGCCGAAGCAGAGGGCGAGGAAGAGGTGACATGGGGAACGATGACGACAACAACGGGGACATGGACAACGGGGTACATTTTTAAGAACCATTACTGATCCCTAACATGTTGTGACTCTAAAATCAAATCCAAATCAAATCAAATTTCTAATAAGTTTCTGTTGGTTGTGCAAATCAGGATGGAGGTGATGGGGGTGGTCCAGGAGCAGGGAGGAGACATCATCATGAAAAGCACCAGGACAAGAAAGGAAAAGCCATTTGCAAGTACTACATCGAGGGGAGATGCACCTGGGTACGATCCCACGAATGTCCTCTGCATTAAGTTTTTTTTAGACACTATTACAGTTCGACTAAACAGAGCCATTAGGTTTCTGCACGGCTTCTCTATTAAAAGCCAGTGTAATTTATAAATAAATGGTTTGAAATGTTTCCATAGTACAGACTAGGGTATTTGCAATGTTACTATGTTAACGATTTTCGACCACCAGGGGGACCACTGTAATTTCAGCCATGATATCGAGCTGCCGAAGAAGAAGGAGCTTTGTAAATTCTACATCACTGGATTCTGCGCCCGCGCCGACCACTGTCCCTACATGCATAATATCCTTCACCGAGAACGTTTAAATATCTGTTACATCTGCTTTTCATTTAGAGATATAACGCTTGATTCACAGCATTGTATTGCACTATGTGGTTATACTGCATGCATTTGTTTCTCCTTGACTCCCGCTTCACGTGAATTCCCTTGTAAGCTGTTCCACACCACAGGAAACTGTGTTAATGGAGATGAGTGCATGTTCTCACATGAATCCCTCAATGATGACACTCAGGAGCTGCTCAACAAGGTGGGAACCTCTAATGCATTTACTGGCAGGGTTCTCTCAGACATTTGAGAAATGTCATTCTGTAAAGATGTGAATGATTTGTTTTAAGTCATTTATGCAGCTGTTTGTACCGAAAAAACAGAAGTACTCAGCTGTGGATTTTTTCCTTTCATACTGTGTTGCAGATGCTTGCAGAGGATGCTGAGGCTGGAGCTGAGGATGAAAAGGAGGTGGAGGAGCTGAAGAAGCAGGGGATCAACCCTCTTCCTAAACCCCCCCCTGGAGTCGGTCTCCTCCCCACTCCTCCTCGCCCTGTTTCAATGGACACAAACATGGGGGCTGCGGACTTTGGTGGAGCTGTACCTGGTGACTTTGGGGGTCCTCCTGGACCCAGTCAACTTCCTCTTGCAGGGAAAGGTCCACCAATTCCACCGCCTGTCCCTGGGCCTAACCCCTCTGTTGGTCCAGTCCACAGTCCTGATGGAAGCCCCTTCCAAGGAGGACCACCCACAAATCCCAGCTGCCCTCCTCCACACATGGTTCCCCCGCCTGCTGTTGGTGGAACAGGGGCCTCAGTGGGGAAGAAGATTCCCTCATTGTTTGAGATTAAAGTTCAGCCAACAGGACAACTGGCTCAGAAACTGGCTGTCAGGTAGGAGATCAGAAAAGCTTTAGAAAAAAGCTTCTTTATTTGTGTTTATTTACAAGGAACAATGAAGCCAATAGTCTTTGGATTCAAAAACATGGAAGCAACAAAATGTCACTGTTAAATTCTTTTCAATGAGATTTTGTTGTTTTGTTTCCCACAACAAAACAATTTGTTATATCATTAGCCTCGTAGCATAATTGCCTCAGATCTATTTTTGTGAATACGACTAAGCCGATCATGCTATGAGCCTAGCGATATGTTTTCCGTAATTGTGTTCGTATTCATGGCTTTGAAGCTGCTAAAATACACCTAAAAAGTTGTTAATTAACAAGACATTCATGAATGCAAATTTTTGTTTTAATTAAAGTTTCTATCACGACTTTTGTTCCAGATTCAGATGTGAGTCCTTTTAAGAATAGAGCTTTGCAAATATTCATCATGCCTAACATTAGCGTGTTTACTCTGTTTTAATAAAACTTATTGATAATTTGGCTCATGACACATTTTAGTGCACTTCCGGTTAAAATAACTTATTTCACTACACAAAGACTTATTACTCTTCATCATAAATTTAGCTCTTTGTTTTAAACGTCCTAACATTTAATGGCCCATGAACTGCCCTGTGGGCAGCTCTAATATGGACTCTAAGAAGCACAGATCAGGTCACATGACACACACAGGAAGCTGCAGCAGCTGATACATTCTCAGTATCAGTATGTTACGTAAGTGTAAGCAATGAAAAATGCTTTGGTTGTTAGGGAAAACACAGGTTAGTTGGATCAACAAAATAACGTTCAAGACCTATAATGCCGTTTTGGATGCTGTGCAAAGAAAATGGGGAGGGATTTTTTTAAAATAGTGTAAAGTGTGCCCCCACCCCCCTTAGGGTCGGAGGTGACTGGTGATGACTAAATGAGACCGACCTTTAAAAGCATGACGCCTATCCCACATGTGGGATCAGAGTGTGACATCACTAGTTCCTGTTGTACATTTGGCTTCTTTTAATGTGACAAACATTCTCTACAGAAACAATCAAATCAGACCCTACAGCTGCTAAATAATTAAAAATAGTTATTTCTTATTTTAATTAAAAAACCTGCTCTGTATTTGTTAAATTACAAATTCTCTCTTTGTATCAGAAGCCAGACTCCCAGTAGCGGTCAAGCTCAGACTGCACCTCCTGGACCCCAGGGCCCCCCGGGGGTTGCGCCGCCCCGCTTCCCTGGACCTGCAGGCATGATGTCCCCTGAATCGCAGAACATGGGACCCGGTGGAGAACCCATTATGGGGGGTTTTGGATGTGGTGACGGCCCTGCTCATGGAGGGACAGGACCTCCCCAGGGTGGAGGAAGCTTCTTCAACGAGTTCTACAATCAGCAGGACGGGATGAAGATGGAGGGAGTTCAAGAGGGTGGTGAGGGAGGATTTCTGATATAGCTAGGATATTGTGAATGAGCTTTGTTTTTAAATTAACCTAATTTTTCCTCTCAGGCGACAGGTTTCAAAGTTTTGCCGGCATGGACAACAGAGGAGGGACTGGAAACAGAGAAGGTCCTGCTAATGGGGCCACAGCCAATCAGGGAGGCATCTCTGTGCCAGACTTTCTGCCTCCTGCTCAGCGTGTCCTGTTCATGAGGATACAGCAGAAACAGCATGAGGAGGAGAGAGCTCGCAGGATGGCTGATGGAGGGGCAGAAAAGACCAAAAATGTTGAAGGTATTTGAGGGAATTCATTCACTCCCATGAGGTTAAAGTAAAACATCAAAGCAATATTCCAGTATGGGTTTAAGGGCTTTTTATCTATTGGACACAAATGCTTAAAAGATTTCACAGTCCTGAGATCTTTTTTATTATTATTTTTTTTATAACTGAGCTTAATAAGATTTCTATTCCTCTTCAAGGTGACTCAGGGAACTGGTACTCCAGTGAGGATGAGGATGGTGGCAGTAGCGTGACCTCCATATTGAAGACACTTCGTCAGCAGACCCAGGCTCCTCAGAAACCTGACAGCCATCCGAGCGATTCTCGTCTCCAAAAGGCTTCTACCGCCCACCCTCCTGCTCGCCCAGCAGACCCCCGCCTGGCCCGAGACCCCCGCCTGGCACGTGCTGCAGAGTCGGTCCACATGTCTGACAGTGCTCAGCCAACGGCTCCGTCATCCTTGGGACCACCTACAGACCCAAGGTTAGCCAGGCTTGCTGCTGCCACCTCTGCAGGGTCCACATCACATTCGCCTCCTGCTTCAAAACCAGAACCTGTCCTGGTCTACAAGCCCCCACCACTCACTGCTCCAGCAGCAGAGGAGGAGGAGACGGAGCGAGTTTTACGGGACAAGCCTGTGCCAATTCCTTTGGACCCGCTTATGGGTATGGCTCTGAGAGACCCACGCTCACAGCTGCAGCAGTTCAGCCACATCAAGAAGGACATTGTTTTGCATATGCCCGCATTCTCAAAAACTGTCACCTGGTCACCTGAAGATCTCCTTCCACTTCCGATTCCCAAGCAGGACCTCCTGCCACTCCCACCAGGCATCCCTCCTGTGCCCTCCCTGGATCCACGCCTGTCCAGAGCCCAGCAGCAGCTCCACACATCACCACCCCCCCTCACACAGCCCATTCCCTCCTTAGACTCCCCTGCATCCTCCTCAACCTCCTCCCTTCCAGACTTTGAGCTGTTGTCTCGTATCCTGAAGACAGTTAACTCCATACCGCCCCAGACTTCCTCCCCTCCTCACGTGCCCACTCCCACTCCTCCCTTGTCGCTACTTGGTCAACCTCCCCCCGTGACTACCTCACCTGCAGAAAAACCCATCGACCCTCGAGTACGCAAACCCCCGTCTGACCCCCGTCTGCAGCCACAGAAGTCAGCACTGAAGCAACCATCAGAACCAGTTCCCTCTGGTCCAGTTCCTTCAACGTCTCCAGCAGCTTCATCTTGTTCCTCCCCTCCAACCATCGCCCCCTACGACCCCAGGCTGCTCTCCTCAGGAGGGGCAGGCCGCAGTGTGGCTACAGGGGCACCAGGGGGAGCCAGTGTGCTAAGCAGCATCAGCCTGTATGACCCACGGACTAACAAACCAGGTAGCCCTGGTACCAGCAGTGGCTCCAACAACTCCCCCAACTCCACCAGTACAGAGTCTAAATCCAATGAGTCCCCAGCGAGTAAACCTAAGTCCAAAGAGCCACTGTTTGTTCGGAAATCTGCTCTGGACCAACCGGAGCCGGAGAAGAGTGGAGAGCAAGGAACTGATAGATATAACAGCTATAACAGGCCCCGACCCAAACCCGCTCCCTCCCCTAACTCCACGGCCCAGACAGGACCTGCTGCTGCTGCCGGGGGTCAGGGCACTCCTGGAGGGGGTGCTGACCAAGGACCCGCAGGGGTCCACAACCTGCCGGTGTCCTCCCTGTTTGGGGGCCTTAAACAGGCGGCCAAACCTGGCGGGACGAGCAGCCCGTTTGGAGGAAACAGCCCAGCGCAGTCAGAACAGGCCACCGCTGAGCAGGACAACGCCTCACTGAAAGACGTGTTTAAAGGCTTCGACCCAACAGCCTCACCCTTCTGTCAATGATACCATTGAAACAGAGAGCCAATCAGGTGGCTCATGTTTTTACATTATTGGACGCTGAAGAGGTCAGTGATAAAACAGAGAGTGGGCTGTGAAAACAGCCTGTAAGACACAAAGCTCTGTGATCAGGCTGCTGCACTGAGGACAGATTCTCTGAGAGACTCTGTGTTGATGGAAAAAGTTAGATTTCTATTTTAAATGTATTGGTGTATAAAAAGATGTATTCTCTTGTTTCAGATATCAACAGAAGACATTTATATTGAATGAACATTTTAGCTTTACGCCCACTTTCTTATTGTTTTGTTCTGCTGCACTGTTTGTGCTTAATGTCAGCAGCGTTCTGGGAACAAATCAGATCTTCTGTTTTTCATCTCAGCACCAAAATGTGTCTCATTTAGTTCTTTTCAGTTTTGAGACAAATATTTAAAATTTTTTTTTTTTAATGTTTTCTGGAGAAAGACATCTAAATATAAATCTATATTCTGCCTGATTTTTGTTTTTTAGTATTTATTTTTATACTTCTTGGCACTGTCAGCTTGTGTTGTCTGAGGTTTAGATTCATGTTTCTCCCCCAGCTGTTCCAGGTCACATCTGAGCGCTTACCTTTCAGTCTTGCCTCTGCACCCGCTATCACCCGCTTAGTCTGTTTTTTTTTACCATTTACTAAACCACCTGCCTCATAATTTTTAGTTTTAGTTTTTACTGGTTATAAAAACTGGTTGTAAAAATGTTGCTGCACACATTGTTGAGGCATCCCTTCCACCTTCCTAGTCAGTGCTGCACAGATACATTGCAATGCTGTTCATTTTCCTTCTTTTCCTCTAACTTATTCAGTTTTAGTCGCCGTCCCGACGGGAGGGAAAAGCTCTTCCTCCGGAGCATCAGTGCAGATTTCTAAGAGCGGTGGGAGGAATTGCATCCCTCGGTTGTTTCCTGTTTCCAAGCTTAAGTGGTCAGTGGAACCGTCGCAGTTGTGGTGCTTATTTTCAGTGGAAGCGTTTGCTTGGTTTGGATCCACATTGTGGATCTCTGTGCTGTAACTGAATCTGGACGAGCAGAAGATGTTCTAGTTTTGTCTGGGAAGGCAGCGGTTTTCATTCAGTGTGCAGAAGCTACAGAGGAAAAGGATTGTTAAACAGCTCCTAGAATTACTAACAAGGGTTTTTGTGTACATTTTAATTTATTTCTATGTTTTTTTATACTTTGATAATTATCCTTGCCTATTCATGAACTGAATCAACATGTAAGTCAGGAGAATGTGATTAAAACTCAGCTCAGTGGATGCAGGCAGTCTGACGGAGCGAGAGGAGCTGCTGAGTTGCAGTCTGTGCATCAACATTTTGTTAACCTGTTAGGAGCTCGCCAGGAAAGTGAATTTATGCTTTATTTTTTTTCTTTTCTTTTGTACATTTTTCTCTCTTTGTAAATTTGAGCAGAATCTATAACATCATTGGAGCGAACTGTACACATTGGGTGGGGTTGTAAGTATTTAAAGTCCATACATGATCAGAAGGTTAAAACTCTATTTTCTGTATTTTTATTACCTCAGCTGATTCATCTGACGCGTTTGTTTGAATGACTAAAATCACAATAAAACTGTTTTCTCTGATATAATTTGAAGTAAAGCTCCTGTTCTCCTTTTTTCTTCCCAACAGTTGCAAAGTTAATTATAAATTATTGAACACATTTCTGACATTGTTCGTTTTTAATAATGCATGTGACGTGACTGAGCTGTTCTGGCGCTGAGCTCTGGTTTCTCTGGGTTTGGATCAGCACCTCAGCAGCACGCAGCCCGTTTCCAGGCTCACCGTGATCCCTCTGACGGCTCGCTTCCTGCTCCCCTCCCATCCTGCGACGCTGGCTCCAGGAAGGAACAGCATTCATCCTGTACCTCAAAGGCTTCCTATCACGCACACAAACACGCCCGGCTGCCAGTCGGTTAGGCACAGCCCCCTCGTTTTAACTTGCTGCTCCTGACCGTCGGCACATCCAGCGTTTATCACTTGTTCAAGATAATATTAGAGATATTAGGGGTTGATCTTTGTCTTAGAAAACTGTGGCTTCATGTTTTCTTACTGACCTTTATTTTTAGGGTTTGAAATTTGAGGATGCAGCAAATAAAACAATGAAATCTGGTTATTTTTCTCCTGATGTTTCTGATTGCCCCTCTGGTGATTTCCCTGAAACATTTTCCTCAGTAATCTGCTTTCAAGTGTGCATTCAGGGAGGCTACCTGTGCTTGCTGTGTGTATATATAGATCTTATCCTCTTAAAGGATGACTTCAGCTGGGATCGGAGGAGTGACGGGCTGCAGCTTTCTGCAGAGCAGTGTCTCTTCTTGAGGGGATGGCGGGGTGTGTGAACAGCAATGTTGATGCCTCGGCTGAATCCTTCAGACTCCACTCAGGATGTGTTATGTCTCTACTTGCTTGTTTGTTTCTGTTGGCCTTATCATGGGGATTTCAACTCAAATGTGAGAAAACGTTCCCACACTTGAATTAATAAAGAAGCTGGTGATGTTAAAGCCCTTGTGTGCTCAGAATCAAGTGGCTGACGGTATTTTTATTTTAATTCAGTAATGCAATTTTTCAGAAAATTAGAATATATGCCCAGAAAAAAGGACTTTTGATACAGAAATGCCATGTTATAGCTATGTTATAATCTACACAGTCCTGTAGAAGAACGCTGACTTGACTGTTGTTCAGCAGACAGTTACTGGCTCTCCACAAGAATGGTGAGCCACAAAAGGTAATTCCTAAAAGAGCAAGCTGTTAAGACTATATGTATACAAGCATATTGATGAAAAGTTGAGTGGAAGAAGAAAATGTGGCAGGAAAGGTGCAGACACAAGAGGAATAACCCAACCTTCTGAACAAGAGGCAGCCATCAGAGGTTTCTAACCTGGATTATGGAGAAAATGGACTGGACTGTTGTTCAAGGTTTTCTTTACAGCTGTAATTAAACGTATTTAATTTCAAAATCTGGGTCCTAGAGTTTGTAGAAAGAGTGAAGAGACACAGAATCCAAGTTTTTTGAGGTCCATTGAGAGGTTTCCACAGTCAGTGATGATTTAGGGAGTCACGGTGTTTTATCAAAGTCAGCACAGCCGGGTACCATTAAATTTCAAAGCACTTCATGCATCTTTCTGCTGACAAGCTTTATAGAGCTGCCGATTTCCTTTTTCAACGGGGTTTGGTACCTCCTGGCCTTGGTAACTGTATTTATTTGTCCAGTAAACAGTCCAGACCTTAACCCCACAGAGAATCCATGCGTTATTGTGAAAAGGAGGATGAGAGACGCCAGAACTAGCAATGCATACGAGATGAAGGCCACTATCTAAACATCTTGGGCTTTCTGAGCACCTGAGCAGAACCATAGGCTGATCTCCTGCATGTCACCCTGTATGGACACACTAATTCATGCAAAAGGAGCCCCAACCAAGAATTGAGGCCATATGCTGTACAGCATGTGAACATAGTCTTCATCACCCACGTCTGTGTTAAATATCCTTTTTTACTTGTCTGATGTTATTCCAACTGTCACTAGCTGTAAGCCATAATATTTAAAATAAGCAGAATAAACACTTGAAATATATAACTTTGAATGTAATGAATCTATAAATGAGTTTTACTTGAATGATATTGTGTTAAGATGCATGCACCTCTCACTCTGCACATGTTCAAACCGTCACAGCGTTGCCTCTTTGTCTCCTGTCTGAGATGTTCGTCTGATATCCTCCTTCCTTATTAATTTAGGTCACTCCTAATGGAAATCTGAACATTTTTAGCTCGGCCCCCTGTCTTTTTGCTTAGTGCCATCAATCCAAAGCATATATCCTAGCAGCTCTCAATGCCATCCTGGTAACCTTGCCCTTTACTCTTGAAGCCACTCTTTTCCGTTGTTCTCCATCCACTCTTCTCCACCCCACTTAAGTTCATACACCTTTCAGTTAAATTCAGTTCAGTTTATTTCTAAACACAAAGGTTGTCTCAAAGCACTTTACAAAACAAACACGTTCAATATATGGATTTATATAGTCAATTCAGTCCAATCATATAGTCAAATTAAGTGTATTGCATACATTTGAATGTAATCCTACGTACCTTGAGAACCTCTTCACCAATTTGATCCCATTTATGATATTATACGGTCATGTTCAGTTTATTATGCCAATTGGTAAAACGTTTTCTATTGAGGAAGCCCAGCCAGTTGCAGTGGACAGTTCATTGCACTGAGTTATCATTATCTTTGCAGCAATCCCTCTGATTAGGCAAGCATGTGGCGAGAGTGGAAAGTAACCCACGGCTTTTCAGAAAATTTTCTTTAACTTTGGCTGCTTTGTCTGTCATGTTCAGACCAGTTCCTGGCTATTTTCAAAGGTTTTTCTTTGTTATAGAGTCCCAGCAGATGAATAACAGACAGCTACCAGGCAATTTTAAATAAGATTTTAAGCACTTTCCTCACATTTTAAGCACAATTTGTAAACATGATCAGGTATATAAACTGGACTAAAAATGAGAAGGAAGCAGACAATGTCCAAAGAAGATATTGAAAAGAAAGAAACCCTGGCGAACTACTTATTAAGATATTTATGAAAGATTACCAGAAAGTCTGGCTGCTAGAAGTATGTTCTAGTTATTTTATATTTACATTTTTACCCACGTAAATGGTTTAATGTCTCTATAGAGAAGAAATCTTTAGGACACAGAGCTTTTGTCACTCTGGTTTCTCAGACCTCATTAGTATAAGAAAAGCCGTGAGACCAAGCCGTGTTTTGTGCTTTGTGTGTGGCCAGTTCAACACAGCTCCCCCTGACGTCAGAAGATCCATAAAACAAATGATTTTCATGAAGAAAAAACTTGACTGTGCTCGCTGTGTCCTTCAGCTCCAGCGTTTCTGATGAATAGATGAACAAACTGACATCAGTGTGTTGGTATGTATCTGCTCAACATGTGACAGGGCCCTTTTGTGGTAACCACATGCTTGTGGTGTATGTGAATGTGTTCCTGTAGATCTGCAACAGAGGGTTTAGTATCTGTGTCTCTGTTTGGCTGCTGCATTTACAGTAAAAATATGGCTAAGATTGTTTGTTTCATGAGTGTGTACCAAAGCTTGGGGTTTGCAACTGTTAAATCAACGCTGCTGCCCAGTTACACCAACAGATTCTGTTACTTTTTGCCATTTCAAAAATGTGCTTTATCTGTTGTTTGTGCTTAAATGAATTTAATTGTTCCTGTATTTTTACGAGACTACAAAGTACCTTCCACTCTTACAGAGCTGTGAAAACCTTTGCCTCTTTACAGATTTCTCCTATTTTTGCATTTCTTTGTCACACCTCCATGTTTCAAAATGTCAAGCAGAATTCAATATCAGACAAAGAAAACCAGAGTGCATACATTGCATTTGTATTGTATTTGTATTTGTATAACTGGCAAAGAGTCTTTTACATCACTAGGGGGAAATTTTGGGCTTGCTCTTCTTTGCAATTGTTTTAACAAAGCCACTTTGAAGGATTTTGCGGCATGAACTTCTGATTAAAGGTCATCCCACAGCATCTCAATTGGATTTAAGTCCAGACTTTGACTAGGACATTCTAAACCAGGGGTGTCAAACTCCAGTCCTCGAGGGCCAGTGTCCTGCAACTTTTAGATGTGTCCCTGGTCCAACACACCTCAAACAAATGTCTGCATTTCCTCTTCAGTATGCAGTCAGGTTCTCTAAAGTCCTGCTTATGACCTAATTATTTGATTCAGGGGTTTGAAGCAAAAAAAGG
>JAHHUM010000404.1:196531-272363 GCA_036173005.1 Crenichthys baileyi | reverse complement strand
ATGAAGATCACTCAGGACCTGCTTCGGGTCTTTCGCAGATTTCTTTCTGTTTGTTGAGACAGCACTTTGCAGGAACTGACACAAAAAAGCAACCAAAGTCTAAAGAGAAGCCTCTACAAAGATGACAGGAAGTCTGGATCACATGGAGCAAAACATGACGGAGAGATGGATCTGGGCTTTATGATCAGATGTAGCCTCCTTGAACACAGCATCAGCAATGTTCTGAACCCTGCCCTGCATCTAAAGCTCCACAGTCAGAGGTTGACAGCAATATTTTGAGTTTGTTTATCCTGTCATAAGAGAAAAAAATGGGGTTTCATTTTTCAAAGTCATATTTTCATCACCTCATTCAGCTCCAAACTAAATATTCAATTAGCATGTTATATCTTTAGTTAGCAAGCTAAATATTTAGCTCCAAACTAAATATGAGCTTGTGACAGGCTAAATAACTCAAAATATTGCTGTCAACCTTCGACTGCGGGACCCATAGCCCTTTGGAGGTAAGACCTGCAAAAACCACACAGGTAGTGCGGCTGCGTCTCACCTGGAACACATCGTTGGCACACTTGCGGCATAGGTTGTGTTGACATGGCAGGATGACCACAGGCTTGGTAAACATCTCCAGACAGATGGGACAGATGAGTTGCTTCTCCAGACTCTCCATGGGGGCAGAGAAGGACACTGACACCTAGAAAGGACAGGCAGGACAGGTGAGGAAGAGGAGGTATCCTAGGGAGAATACAACAAGAGAAAGTTGCAGCAGCAGACGAGTGTGGAGGCCTTTAGCAGCTCCCTGAGCTCTCAGTCTGTTTTTAGACTCAGGGACGTCAGCTGTTGCCGTGCCAACATACCCTTATATGTCAAGGGTCATCAGGGGACATAAGACAGATGAGAGGAGGGGGAGGAATGGGAAGCTAGACCAGGGAGGTTAAAGGGACTGTACGCAGCACAGTGTTAAGCTGCCACTCCCTCTGCTGGCCACACTGAAACATGATCCTCCAGCTGTTGAAAGAAAAATCCTGACCCCCTGAGGGGATGTGAGCCCGTTAAAAACGAACTCAAGTCTTTCGGAAAGGGAATCAAATGTTGCTCCCATCCCAAAAAGGTAAAAACCCCCAGCCCACAGAAAAACCCTTTTTTTGCCTTTTGTCCCCCCTCTTTCTTTGCTGGAGGCCTCCCCTTTTAAACCAAACCCATCGCAGTTTGCTGTCCAAGAAAACTGCGGGACTCCTCCCCCTGATTTTTTCACCTGACTTCAGCGGGTTCAACCTGTGTGCACCACTTCAGAAAATTAACATTTTACTCTTCATTCACAAAATTTTCAACTCCTAAAACATTCAAGAAACATACAAGAATTTTTTTTTTTTACTTTCACTGCAAGAAATAATTTGACCAAGTTAAGCCCTAATTTTAGCAATTAAACTGTTGTACTGTATATAATGATAAGTTTAACCCTGTAACCCTGTAACAAACAGACAAAATCTAAAACGGTTCGTTAGAGTTCACTCAGTCACTGGGTCCAGACCTGTCACGGGTTATAAAGCAATTTGGGTTAATGCTTGCCCCTTTCTGTAGGGAAACCTTGTTTCAAAAACCCCCCGGTTTTTTTTCACTTGTCTGTTTTCTCCCCCTTTTGGACCTGAGCTATCAATGTGGCACCCCTTTTTTGGTGCACTTTTTTTGGCCCCCCCCAAATGAAAGGGGTCTTTGGGAATCAGGGGGAAATACCGGGATTTTTTCCGGTCCAAAACTTTTTTCCCCCGGGTTTTCCATCTGTTTTTTGAAACCCCAACCCAAAAAGCCTGAAAGTCCCCCCACCCCTACACCCTTGTTGGTGCTTTTTTCTCCCCCCCTAGGGGTTTTGGTTCCTTGAAAAAAAAAGAAAATTTCCCCAAAAAAATCAAAAAGTTTAAAAGGAAACTTTGGCTGCAGATCATTGGCCCTTGAGGCCCACCCCTTGGGGGTTCAAAATTTTTGGGGGGGGAACATCCCTGCAAAAATTTTCCCCCAAAGCCCAATTTTTCCCCCCAAAAGGGTTTTTTTGTGGCCCTTTGGAGAAGGCTTTGGGGACTGTGTTCCCTCGTGAGCCTTGGGTGGGGGGGGGTCCAGGAGTTGGAATGGGGGGCCCTTTTAAATTAGGGGCCACCCGGTCCCTGAAAACCAAGCGGAGCAGGATTTTTTGGTCCGCATTCCGGCAACTAAGTGGGGACCTGTTCCTGGGCATGTTGGACTCCGGCAGGGTGCCCTTGTCACCGGCCTTTCATAATTTTTATGGACGGGATTTCTAACGCACCAAGGGCCGGAGGGGGTTTTGGTTTGGGGCCCGTGGATTTGTCTTTTTTGCAGATGACGTGGTCCGGGCCCCCTCTAGCCAAGACCTACAGCATCGCGGGGGCGGTTCGCAGCCGAGTGTGAAGCGGCTGGATGAAGTTTCAGCTCCTCCAATCGGGGGCCATGGTTCGACGGAAAAAAGGGTGGCTTTCCTCTTCAGGTTGGAGGGGAGTTTCCTGCCTAAGTGGAGGGTTAAATACTCGGGGGTTTTGTTCCAGGGAGGGAAGGGAGGGAGCGGGAGCGACAGACGGGATCGGGCGGCTCCCGCAGTAAGGGGGGCCTGGCGGTCCGTTGTGGTGAAAGAGAGCTGACCGAGAAGCGGTTCGTTTTCCGGTGGGGCTACTTTTCCTACCCTCACCTAGGGGCCCAGAACTTTGGGTATGACCAAAAGAACGAGATCCCGGATACAAGCGGCTAAAATACTTCCTCCGAGGGTGGCCCGGCACTCCCTTAAAAAGGGGTGGGACTTGGCCATTCGGGAGGGCTCGGAGTAGAGCCGTGCCCTCCACATCGAGGGGAGCCATTGAGGTGGCCGGCTCTATCCGGGGTTTCCCCCTGGACCCTTTTTCCTCTGGGGGGTTTTTCCAGGCACGCCCCCACCGGGAGGGGGCCCAGGGGAGGGCCCGGACACGCTGGAGGGATATGTCTCCGGGGGCCCCTGGAACACCTTGGGCTCCCCCCGGAGGAGCTGGAGGAGGTGTCTGGGGAGAGGGACATCTGGGTGTCTCTGTTGAGTCTGCTGCCCCCGCGACCCGGTTCCGGATAAGCGGAAGACGACGACATGACACGACATACTCCAGAGAGTTGGGGAATATGATCAATTGCTCATTTTTGTCATCCCTTCTTCTCCATGTCATCACTTGAACTGTTCTGGAAAACCGAACTTTTTCAAACTGAGATGAAGTCTGACCTGATGTCTCCTCACTGCCTGTGTCAGGCTTGCTGAACATCTCTTCCATGCCTTGAAAGGACAGCAGTTAGAACCTCCTGCAGAGACGAGTCTCATCGGTCACTAGAGAGTAGACAAGTCACCATTGTGAGGACATTTTGCCAGGTCCTCACAATGCTGATTGGGTTAATGCTTAGGTTTAGGGCTAAGGTGAGAATTGAGTTTAGGTTCAGGGTTAGGGTATAGAAATCAATAGAAGTCAATGCAACGTCCTCACAACAATGTGTGTGTGTGTGTGTGTGTGTGTGTGTGTGTGTGTGTGATTGTTGGCTGAATAACCAAATGCGCAAAATTTGCTGAAGACAGTTTCCTTGTTCAAAAACACACACATAATTTTATAATAAACACGTTCTCATGATGATTTTACATCAGTATCAACAAACTAAGACCTTTTCAGTTGTGATCAAATATTCTGTTGCTAAGCAACAGTCAGAAACAACAGAAAAAAGCTTCAGTGAAACAACATATAATGAAGCCCTCAGTCTCACTGTGGAATATAAAAATAAAGCAGGAACAAAATATACCTACAACAGAGTGTTTTCAGGCAGAGGCTTCTCCAGATCCCCTCTGATGCTGACCTCTTCAGGAACCCTTAATGCCCACAGCATCACCATCTACAACAACTCTTTGAAGAAACCCTGGGACTAAAAAAGGATTCTGAATTGAATTGAATTAAATTTAAAATGCATGTTTTCATGGGAGTCGTTTAGGGTTAAAGATGGATCTCCTTCTTCTACCTCACATTCTAGACCACACTGAAATGTTAAAAATATATAGGAAACAGAAATACCTGCAAAATGTTACCCCATTACCATAAATGCAAGGAAATATATTTCATGAAGTATTTTCAATTGAACAACGTACCTATAGAGGGCAAGGGTTAAACAATGATAGTAGCTACAGACCAGCCTGACACTGAATCACACTTTAGACCTTTATTAGCATTCTGATACAAACTGAAGGGCTTCCAGGGGAGGTCACATGACCACTGGTGTCTCCTCGGGAAATTAACATAACCAGGAGTTTGATAAGGTTCAGCAACTACAAGAAGATTGGAACTCCCAGGAACACAAACAGACACTGATGTCTGAAGGTCACACTGGTGTCTGTTAATAACAGGTTGCTGCTGCTTTAAGGGGTCAACCTAATGGGAACGTCCAAGGCGTGTTGATATTCGGAACGTGTTTTACTGTTTGGAACATTTCGTAGTTTGGTTTCTGGAACGTCTCAGGCCTCTTGTGTTCGGAACGTTTCTGGGTCCGTATTCCCAAAGATCCTCAGAGTCTCTCAGAGCTCCTATCTTATCCTGAACATTCCTGCCAATGACTCCCGGCTTTAGAGTGGTTCAGTTCTCTGCTGAGACTCTGAGGAGACGAAAGAGAGTCCTCTTAGTGAGGGGGTGTGGCTGACCCTGTTGCCAGGTGTGGTTGACCCTGTTGCCAGGTGTGGTTGATCCTGTTGCTAGGGGTGGTTGACCCTGTTGCCAGGTGTGGTTGATCCTGTTGCTAGGGGTGGTTGACCCCGTTGCTAGGGGTGACATTGTCTTCTAAGAGCTGTGATGGTTGTTCAAGAAACAACAAACCAGTGTGCTCCCAGTAATCAGTGGGGAGAAAGGAACCGATGATAGAATTTAACTGGATTCAGAAATGTTTAAATCATGATGATGAAACTTAGCAAATTAAATGAATTGTCACACAGCATCAACATGTTTGAACGTAGCTTATTTACACGCTCTTCATTATTCTGATTAGATTATTATTATGTTGACTCTCCATGCTGGTCGTTTTCATGCTGCATCTATTTCATATGAATCAATATTAATATTAAATTCAGCGTTTCACTGTGATCTCCTTCTTGTTTAATGAGGTTTAGTTTGGTAAAATGATCGTTTGGAGAAAAGCGAAGTGAACAGAGGAGCAGAGCCTGCTGGTGGAGGAGAAGAGAGGAGTGTTAAAGGTAGATTTGGTCCTGGGATCACGGTGGGAACCAACAGGTGTTCCCAGTAGATCAATGCGATCAATACTGATTCACTTCATTTACATCTTCCTGCTATGGATATAGAGCTCAGATTAATGGACTGTTGGATACAGTTTCTATTTATGTATTTATCTATATTATCCAATTTTTCTGATTTAATTTTTTAAGCATTTTACAGTCTGTAAATATTAAAATAATTATATACCATATTGTTTGTAATCTTGTTCACTTTGTATTCATGGTTAGTTCTTATTGTTTCTGGATCTCTGCACCATGGAGCTGGTAGCGTTGTATTCATTCACTGTTGTTCATTGGAGGAGAAGATCTCTCCTTTCTCTCTGTCTTTCCTCCATCTTCTCTGCTTCAGACACTCTTAGGCTCACTAAAGGTCCTCCTCACTACTCTGAACATCTCCTCACGTTAGGAGCTCCCTGAAGGCCTCAGATGCTTCCTGAATAACTTTTATCTCACCGAGAGAAAATTCTAAGAAAAATCGGAGAATTTGAGAATTTCTCCGATTTTTCTTATAACGACGTCAGTAGGAGCTGCCTTTAGTCTCAGGGTTCTTTGGGAATACGGGCCATGGTGTTTTTGTGTTCAGAACGTCTGAGGTGGTTTATTGTTTGGAATGTCTCGGGTGTTTTCATTTTTTTGGTCCAGAACTTTTGGATGTTCTGGCCAGATGTATTTCTTGTCGGCTCACTCCTTCAAGTGTACGTGTCTCCATATCTCCGGTGCCCGTCGCCGATCAGTTGCGTCTTTTCGCTGGCACTGCTCGGTTGGTGGACCACTGGGGTTTCAACATCTGCAAGCAAGCACACCATAAGATCCCAGTAACATCACATTTTAATCTGCAACGAACACATGGCAGATCATCATGTTCTACCAGCACAGGTCATCATTCATCACTGAGACAAAATACTTCCTGTCAGTTTCACTTCATATGTTAATGTCTATATATTCCCTCCAGCTAGGCGGGAGCATATTCCAAAACTGTTCTTAGTGCAGTTTGTCCCAATTGGTAATATTCCCATCCCTACTCCCAACACTTATGATTGAGGATCCTGTTATGGGGAAATTATTTTAATGCTCTGACCTTCTTTTTACCTCTCTCCCCTCTGACCTGTGTGTTTGGTTACTTAAGAGCAGTTGGGCTCTAAATTCATTATCAGGAGGTTTATGGTTAACACTCCCTGAAGTGTTGTATCTCAACTGTTGGTAGATGGGTGCTCTCATAAATAACTTTGTTACCTCTCAGCAGGGGTGGGGTCTGGGGGCCATATTTCTAAACTCTTTTAAGTTGAGATAACACCCACATATTGGTATAAATACTGTCTGTAAATTCTGTTCGGGGCTCTGCTTCACTGATTTGCTCAGTGACAGGGTCTTCAAACGCTGTAGGCCTTTGAATAAACTTATAAAGACAAAGTCCGGTCTTTCTCTTGTTAATTAATGAGTTGTCTTCTCTCCCACTTTGATAAGAAAATCCACAACAATCCAAACCGATGAAGAGTTCCAGGAGTCATTTAGTCCAGTTCTTCATGAAACACGTCTTTGGATGTCCAACAGTGGTATGTTGCCTCCAACGTTGGTGACAGGTCAGTCCTGCAGCTGTCCCCTCCTCTTCCTCAGCCAGAATTTTGGAATGTTGTTTGCCGTGTCTTGCTGGAAAATGATGGATGTCCCTGGAGAGTATGGTGTCCAGAGGGCAGCAGATGTTGTTCTAGAATCTCTGCTGGACTTTTCTGCATCAATGCTGAATCACAGAAGATGAAATGATCCAAGCCCATACCATGATACAGCCTCCTACCACCATAGAGCCTGGCTGCTGACAACAGGCTGGATGCTCCTTTTCCAACAAACATCTGGACAACTGATCCATCTGTGATGGACCATCCAGAAGCCTCTGAGCCCAGAGCAGCCAACTCCTCTTCTGAGGTCAACATCGGCCTTCTTCTCCTCTCAGTAAAGGCTGTGAATGTACCTCTGGATGTAGAGCTGGACAAAGGTTCTCCAAAGTAGCCGCTGCTCTATGAACTTTTATCAGCTGGTGAAATGTAATGGCTCTGGATGCAGAACCAGCTGAGGGACCGACTAGCTCCCTGAAATTCCTCCAGATTCCCTGAATGTTTCATGATTTTCTGCTCTGCAGAGGGAGAAATATGACATCCCTTCAGATGTTTCTCTGAGGAACATTTTTCACAACCTCTACAGCCTCAGAAAATATATCAGTCTGATTTGAAGGAGCGGGTATGAAGCAGAACCAGGACGGGACGCATTTCTGACCTGGGAATTTAATGTCTCGGACCAGCCCACAAAAAAGCAAATCAGGCATTGAAGGTGTAGCAAGACTCATATTGAACACTGCTCAACCAAAACGGGTCGGACTTCTCCTGTTGTGTTAAACAGTTTTATTTATTGTCTTTGTATTTCCTCAGTAGCATATTTGCTAAACAATCAAGGGGACAGTGATATGAGGTAGTTCTATTGGAGCAGTATGGATCATGTGATTGCTCATATACTATGGTCCAACTGAGCTGTTCCTTCCACAGAACCAGCAATATTTCTTCTGAACACACCAGAAATCTATATCAAGGCCATATTCAGTCATTCTGCAGTACTACTACTCGCCCAGTGTACACAAAAGCTTCAGGAGCATCTGATTGGTTCTGGTTGTTCAGCGTTTCCAACAGTAACCTGAACATGCTTAATGTAGAACTCCTAGTCTCATCATGCAGACAATATTACATGACCTGATGGGATCTTTTATCAGGAGATTGCTGCATTAGGTTCATGTACTTCCTGCCATCTGTGGAGCTACAGAGAATTTCACTGGTAAACTGGTGCCATGAAGCATTAGAGAAATCACACTTACTTTGGAGTGTTACCATGACAACCACTAATTTGGTGATACTACAGTAACCCTGGTGGGACAACAAGGATTTTATTAAAAAAGTACCATAGTTTTGCACAGAAACATGGCTCGGTAACTGAAAGATGTTCTGCACCTAAATGTTGTTAGGACAACTTCCAATCCAAGCCCCCTGTAATAGGCTGGTTCCAGTCACATGGCAGACATGACCGATTGTTGGCTGAATAACCAAGTCACTGACCAGACTTTACACCGGCCCGCTGGGATTGCTCCAAGTTCTCATGATATGAACAGATCATTGCTATACGGACGTCACATGACTGCTGCATGACAGTCATGCTCCATTGCTTTGCATTGAGTCAGAGCTGCTGCAGAAGCAGAAGGACACAGAACTGGTTCTGACCAATGAAGTTCTAGGAATAGAAGGACATGTTGCTTTGACAGACTGGCTTTAATATAACTGAGTTATAATGAAATGTACATGTACCCAGCTGAATGTACATAAAATATAATTTGCAAATCCTAGAAAAGTAATCATTGATGTACACAGGTACAGCATGAAAAGTAGTACAGTGTTTAAAATACAACTAAACAATTTACCTGGTTAAATAAAATAATATAATACAAGGATTTTAATAATCATGTATAGTAATTTATTAGTGGAGTTTATGAAGGATTCACAGAATCTGAATTTCTGAATATGACAAGAGTCACATGGTCCCTCTTTTAATATATCAGTTTATATATTCCAGCATCAAGGCCAGAAACCAACAAAGTGTGATCCAATAATCACAACTATACATAAAAACAACTGACAGCATGGCCATCTTTGCAGCATAGAAGGTACACCTGTCAACTCTAGAATGCAGTTCCCACACTGCTTATAGATTAATGTCTAGAGAGTACATGTCTCTGTATCATAACATCTGGAATGTTCTCAGCTTTAATTTGAGTCATATTTTATAAAAACTGGATGAGAAATAAGGGCACTGCGACCATTTGACTGACAGATGCATGCTCATCCCCCATCCGAACAGCATGGTTCTGTTGACTTGACTCAATGCATAGCAATGGCGCCTGCATACGCACATCACTTTCTATAGCGGCTAACAGCCAATGTTCGGTCCAGTAATATGTATCAATGGAACAGATGATGTGAAGCTGATGGGATCAAAGCAGTAAGAATACATCCTGTCTGGTGTGTGGACACTTCTTGTCAACTTACCATTGTCAGGATTGTTGCGTATTTCCTCCTCCAGGTCGTCAGGGGAGACGTACTCTGGCTCCGCCCCCTCACCTGTGGCAGTGGGCTTAAGTTTTCCGCAGCAGCAGTTGCAGCAGCAGCACAGGCAGCAGCCACAGTAACATCCAGTCAGAATCCCACAGAGCAGGAACAGCCCCTGGAACAGAAACACAGCGTCACATCACACTACCTCACTCCAGGTTGGTCTGTCAGATCCGTATCCGCTCTGCCCCCACCTTAGCCCACCAGGTGGACAGCATGAAGTAGGCGTTGACATTGTCCTCTCCGAACTGCTGCGCCACATAAAGTCCCAGAGAGCCATATGCGTCGTAGATGTTCCTCTTGGTGAGGTCAGACAGCACAGAGTGAGCGTTGTTCAGCTCCTTAAACTTCTCCGCTGCCTCCGGGTTGTCCGGGTTCTTATCCGGGTGGTACCGCAGCGCAAGCTTCCTGACAGGACAAACAGGAGTTCACTGGAAGCTCACGTTATTAAAAATGTTGTGGTTCCCGTTATATTTTAACATCCTGGCTTCAGCTGAAGAGTTCACAATAATAATAATCAAACTGATAATTTTCATCATTGTGTGAGTGGGCTGAGCTACTGCTCATCTGCTGCAGGGGAGTGGGCCTCACCTGTAGGACTTCTTGATGTCGTCATGGCTGCAGCCTTTCTCCAAGCCGAGGATCTGATACAGAGATTCTCCGGAGGTGGACAGACTTCGCTGCTTCCCGTCAGACATCCTGATACCATCACCTGTTGAAGCAAAACTAACGTCACACACCTTGATGCAGACAATGTGACATCACTGTGGCTCCACCCAGCTGAGACCAGCAGGTGATGTCACATCTGTCTATCTCCTAACATCAGTAAACAATGAAGTCCAGCTAGAAAAGGGGAATTCTGCAGTTTCCTCGATCCTGTTGTAAGGATTATAATTAATTAATATTTATCAAGAATTATAATAAAAAATCATAATTTGAAAATTTTTTATTTCTTAACCAAACATCATTACTTACAAATAGAAATCAGAGATGTCCTCTGGGGTTGTGGTTATGGGCTTAAAGCTCTTTAATAATTATAATTAGCTATTCATCATTAATAATTGATAAATTATTAACCAAAACCACAAACTGTCTCTGTTTATTCAACCACTTAACCGAAGGTGGAGGATCTTCGATCTTGTTTTGACAGATAAATCACTCTTGCATGAAATAAACACAAACGCTTCTCTTAATGATATATATATTAAGATTTATTGAAGCCAAATAATCCTGATATAACATTATTCTGGTCCAAAAACCTCCACCTAACTAACGAGCACTATTCTACATCAAGGGAATAAAAATGACTACCTCACAGTAATAATAAAATGAAAATATATGCGCATTTAGTGTCTATGAAGATCAAACCATCAGTTTTATGGACAAAATATGGTTTAAATGGAAAGAAGTCCTCCTGGTGCTGATGTCTCGATTGCAGCAATCAGCTGATAAAACGGTGGGGCCACGCCCCTTTAGCCACAATCAGCTGATCGCCCCAAATCTTTAACAAAGAGTCATAAACCTCTGAGGCGGGAACTCAGTGGAAAATCTCCAGCAATAAAACTGGAACAAAGGAGTGGTCAGGCAAGGCCCAGACCGCAGCGGCTTTGAATGAAAAACTTTAAAAGTCCAACTTTTAACTCCTGGCTGATTTGAGATCAGCTGGACAAATCAAAACACGCACAAGTCAGCAGCGCTTGTGCAGCAAAATCAAAACACTCAGCATAAAACGCTTCAATTAGTCTTGAATGCAACAAGTTAATACCTGAGATTAACTATTGGTGATTATAAATCACCTTAACTCTGCCTCATCCTGCCCAGACCTCTAAATGCACCTATCCGGTTTAATATGAAAAGAACGAAATTACTTTGACGTTGATTTCTTCTCTCCACCAGTTGAGGATGAATCAGGTCTGACAAAAAAGGAGGGGAGGCGGGGATCACGCGTCCGTGATCGATTAAGAAAAAGAAAACGGTAACTTCTCATCCGTCCAAGAGGGGAGGAAAAGATGAAGAACCGTTTAGTCGACTGAATCAACAAGGAGGAAAACTCATCTTGGAAATAAAACCTCTGTGGGTTTTTCACCTGCGCCAGGTGTCGGCATGGTCTTCGATCGGCGTATGAATCTTCTGATCTTCTCGTATCAGACAGATTTCCAGCTTTCAAGCCCTTCCGGGAATGGCCTTGTGGAGCAAAAGTTCCCCTTGTCCTTCCAGATATGCGCCTCCGTTGCGTCTTCCCATGAGACACGCGGGAAATGGCAACGAAACTTTATTTTCTGTGGGTTTTATAATCCCGGGTGACATCAGAGCAGCGATGTCTGTTGAGCTGCGCATGTTCAACTGTGTGACCAAAATGGATGACTCCAACACTGTCACAGTTCAATTTAATACTAGTCTGCTTTAACTGGTTTCCATCAGCTTCATATTTTACAATTCCAGATTTTACTGAATCAAACTTTTCACAATATTCAGGTAATGTTGGACCCATATACTGTACAATGAAGCTTTGGATTTGTCAGAGATTCTCAGATACAACAAGTAACATCTGTTTAATGTAAAAGAAAAAGAGAAAGCCAAATTAATTTTACTTGACGTCTTCTGCTTATCCGGACCGGGTCGCGGGGTCAGCAGACTCAGCTGGTGGAGGTGTCCAGGAGGCATCTAGTACAGATGCCCGAGCCACTTCAACTGACTCCTCTCGATGTGGAGGAGCAGCGGCTCTACTCCGAGCTCCTCCTGGATAGCTGAGCTCCTCACCCAATCTCTAACGGAGTCCCCAGCCCCCCTGTGGAGGAGGCTCATTTCACCCGTTTGTATCCAGGATCTGGTTCATTCGTTCATGACCCAAAGTTCATGCCCATAGGTGAGGGTAGGAATGTAGACCAACCGGTGACTGGCCTCGCCTTTTGGCTCAACTCTTTCTTCACCACAGCGGACCGGGACAGCTGCCTCATTACTGCGGCGGCTGCACTGATCCGTCTGTCGATCCCCCGCTCTATTCTTCCCTCACTCATTAAGAAGACCCTGAGATACTTCAATTCCTCCACTTGAGGCAGGAACTTTCCCTCAACCTGGAGAGGACAAGCCACCCTTTTCCAATTGAGAACCATGGCCTCGGACTTGGAGGAGCTGATCCTCGTCCCCAAGAGCTCGCACTTGGCTAACAATCACCCCGGTGCATGCTGTAGGTCTTGGCTAGAGGGGGCCAGCAGGACCACATCATCTGCAAAAAGGAAAGACGAAATTCATTGGTCCCCAAACCAGACCCCCTCCGGTCTTTGGCTGCACAAGGAAATCCTGTTCATGAAAGTTATAACCAGGACCAGTGACAAAGGGCAGCCCTACTGGAGTTCAACATGCACCGGGAACAGGTCTAACTTAATGTCAGCAGTGCAAACCAAACTCCTGCTCCGCTTGTACAGAGACGGAATGGCCCCTTATAGAAACTAAGAGCTTCCAAACCCGTGGTTCACACTGTTAAAAAGTGGACTGAGGAATCAAAGCAGATGCTACAGGCCTGCTTTGAATGCACAGACTGGACTGTTTTTGAAACCTCAGCCACTGATTTAAACGAACTAACTGATGTGGTGACATCATACATCAGTTTCTGTGAGAACATGTGTGTGCAGACCAAGACCTTCTGCACCTTTGGGAACAACAAGCCATGGTTCACTCCACACCTCAGGAATCTGCGCAGGGACAAGGAAGAAGCTCACAGCAGTGGAGATTGGGCGCGGTACAGGCAGGCCAGGAACAGACTAACAAAGGAGATCAAAGCAGCCAAGAGAAGCTACAGTGAGAAGCTGAAGAACAGCCTTTCTACTGGTGACACTTCGGCTGTATGGACTGGTCTGAGAAACCTGACTGCCAATAGAAGCCCCACCACCCTTCCTGAACAAAGTCCTCGCCTGGCCAACCGTCTGAATGGCTTCTACTGCAGGCATGACAAGAAGCCATTCACACCTCAAACCAACTCCTCCACATCCCATTCAGGAACAGGTTCGACCAGCAAAGCAACCAACCCCCTACCTTCAGATCCTCTGCCTGCACTAAAGATCTCTGAGGAAGATGTAAACAGGCTCTTTCATCGCATGAAAACAGAGAAAGCTGGAGGACCTGATAACGTCTCCCCATCATGCCTGAAAGCCTGTGCAAATCAACTCGCTCCAATCTTCACCCGGATCTTCAACAAGTCACTGGAGAAGTGTGAGGTCCCCTCCTGCTTCAAACAATCCACCATCATCCCAGTGCCCAAGAAACCCACCATCCTAGGATTAAATGACTACAGGCCTGTAGCCCTGACGTCTGTGGTCATGAAATACTTTGAGCGGCTGATGTTGAAGCACCTGAAAGACATCACAGGCCCTCTACTGGACGCCCTGCAGTTTGCGTACCGAGCAAACAGGTCGGCAGATGATGCTGTTAACTTGGGTCTGCACTTCATCCTGCAACACCTCGACCACCCAGGAACCTACGCCAGGATCCTGTTTGTAGACTTCAGATCGGCCTTCAACACCATCATACCAGACATCCTCCACCAGAAGCTCACCCAGCTCAACGTCCCAGCCTCCACCTGTCAGTGGATCAACAGCTTCTTGACGGACCGACAGCAGCAGGTGACTGCACCTCAGCGGACTCGTCCGTGAAACTCCTGAAGTTTGCAGATGACACCACTGTCATTGGACTGATCCAGGACGGTGATGAGTCTGCATACAGTCAGGAGGTGGATTGCCTGATACACTGGTGTAGTCAGAACTGCCTGGAACTAAACCCACTCAAGACTGTGGAGATGGTGGTGGACTTTCGGAAAACACCACCTCCATACACCCCCCTCACCATCCTCAACAACACCGTGTCGGCTGTGGATCACTTCAGGTTCTTAGGAACCACCATCTCTGAGGACCTGAGATGGTCTTCACACATAGACACTGTTTGGAAGAAGGCCCAGCAGAGACTGTACTTCCTGAGGCAACTCAAGAAGTACAACCTTCCACAGGAGCTGCTGGTCATCTTCTACACTGCCATCATTCAGTCTGTCCTGTCTTCATCCATCTCCGTGTGGTTCGGTTCATCCACAAAACAGGACAGGTCCAGACTGCAACGAACAATCAGGACTGCAGAGAGAATCATCAGGGCTGACCTTCCCTCTATCCAGGACCTATACAGGTCTAGGGTCAGGAAAAGAGCTGCTAAAATCTCTGCAGACCCCACACACCCTGCACATAAACTGTTTAGAGTTCTGCCTTCAGGGCGACGCTACAGAGCGCTGTTCACAAAAACCAGCCGCCACAGAGACAGTTTCTTCGCCCAGGCTGTTTCTCTGTTGAACATTCAATAAAATACAAAACAACAGCATACAGATGTTGCAAATGCACCTTTTTATTTATATATGTGTATATTGTACATTGTAAATATGTATATTCTGTAGTGCAAAAATAAAAACCAAAGAGCAAAGTGTACCGGAGTCAAATTCCTTGTTTGTATGTACAAACTTGGCAATAAAGCTGATTCTGATTCTGATTCTGATTCTGAAAAGACCCCCAACTTCATACTCCTGGAGAGTCCCCCAAAGGCCACTATGAGCAACCCGGTCGAATGCTTTCTCCGAGTCCTGTGGACGGTGGAGAGCCGGTCCAGTGTTCCAAGGCTGGGACAGAAACCACACTCCTCCTCCTGAAGCCAAAGTTCGACCGTCGGCCAGACTCACTTCTGCAACGCCCTGGCATAGGCCTTTCCGGGAAGGCTGAAAGTGCAATTTCCCTGTAAACATATCCTCCAGTCTCCCTTCTCATTAAGGATGAACCCCCCGTTTTGCCATTCTAGGGCCATGACAGCCCCACAACATCCAGAGACCTGAGGTACCCAGGGCAGATCTCATCCATTCCCAAAGCCTTGCCAATGTGGAGTTTTGTTAACCACCTCTGTGACTTCAGCTTGGATGATGAACGAGTCCAATTCCAGGGAATACTTTTTGGCAGGATTGAGGAGATCCTTTAAAGTACTCCTTCCACCAGCCGATGATGTCCCCTGTTGAGGTCAACGACTCCCCACCCCCACTGTGAAAAGTGTTGGTGAAGCACTGTATGCAGCATATAGCGACAATGGACAGTCTGTTGATGAAAATTTAGAAAGTGCCTTTGTTTTATGAGCTGATACTCTGTCGGGCCTGGCAAAAGTATTCGCTTCCCCCTGCTCCCTCCTGCTGGTCCTGTCTGCTGTATTATTTATATTAAGGCTCAGGCTCAGGCAAATGGCTCTGTTTTAGCTATGCAATGATTCTGGGTCTGTGAAATACAAGATAAAGGAGGAACTTGATGCAAAGTAGCCAACATGTCTGAGGACAAATTACAACAATTCTCATCTCAGCCTCTCCTTAGATTGCTTGGGCTTCATGGCGGTTTTACCTTTGAAAGCTGTGATAGAGGCAGGCTTTTCCTTTTGGCTGGTCAGAACAGCTCTGGAGCACACGTCTGATGCTGTTAACTGTTTTCCCTTGCAAGACTAAATTAATAAAGCTGACTGAGTGATGACCATTAAACTCTCGTACTCGTACTCGTCGTCTTCCGCTTTATCCGGGACCGGGTCGCGGGGGCAGCAGACTCAGCAGAGACACCCAGACGTCCCTCTCCCCAGACACCTCCTCCAGCTCCTCCGAGGGGAGCCCAAGGCGTTCCCAGGCAAGCCGAGAGACATAGTCCCTCCAGCGTGTCCTGGGCCGTCCCCTGGGCCTCCTCCCGGTGGAACGTGCCTGGAACACCTCCCGAGGAAGGCGTTCAGGAGGCATCCGGAATAGATGCCCGAGCCACCTCAACTGGCTCCTTTCGATGTGGAGTAGCAGCGGCTCTACTCTGAGCCCCTCCCGAATGGTCGAGCTCCTCACCCTATCTCTAAGGGAGTGCCCGGCCACCCTACGGAGGAAGCTCATTTCAGCCGCTTGTATCCGGGATCTCGTTCTTTCGGTCATGACCCAAAGTTCATGGCCATAGGTGAGGGTAGGAATGTAGACCAACCGGTAAATCGAGAGCTTCCCTTTTCGGCTCAGCTCTCTCTTCACCACAACGGACCGGCACAGCACCCCCATTACTGCGGCAGCCGCACCCGTCCGTCTGTCGATCTCCCGCTCCATTCTTCCCTCACTCGTGAACAAGACCCCGAGATACTTGAACTCCTCCACTTGAGGCAGGAACTCCCCTCCAACCCTAAGAGGACAAGCCACCCTTTTCCGGTTGAGTACCATGGCCTCTGACTTGGAGGAGCTGATCCTCATCCCAGCCGCTTCACACTTGGCTGCGAACCGCCCCAGCGCATGCTGTAGGTCTTGGCTAGAGGGGGCCAGCAGGACCACGTCATCTGCAAAAAGAAGAGACGAAATCCACTGGTCCCCAAACCAGACCCCCTCCGGCCCTTGGCTGCGTCTAGAAATCCTGTCCATAAAAGATATGAACAGGACCGGTGACAAAGGGCAGCCCTGCCGGACTCCAACATGCACCGGGAACAGGTCCGTCTTAGTGCCGGCAATGCGGACCAAACTCCTGCTCCGCTCGTACAGGGACCGGATGGCCCCTAATAAAGGGCCCCCGATTCCATACTCCTGGAGCACCCCCCACGAGGCATCACGAGGGACACAGTCGAATGCCTTCTCCAGGTCCACAAAACACATGTGAACCAGTTGGGCAAACTCACATGAACCCTCGAGTACCCTGTAGAGGGTATAGAGCTGGTCCAGTGTTCCAAGGCCGGGACGAAAACCACACTGCTCCTCCTGAAGCCGAGGTTCGACTATCGGCCGGACTCTCCTCTCCAATACCCTGGCGTAGGCCTTACCAGGGAGGCTGAGGAGTGTGATCCCCCTGTAGTTGGAACACACCCTCCGGTCACCCTTCTTATGAAGTGGGACCACCACCCCGGTCTGCCAGTCCAGAGGCACTGTCCCCGACCGCCATGTAATGTTGAAGAGGCGTGTCAACCATGACAGCCCGACAACATCCAGAGATTTGAGGTACTCAGGGCGGATCTCATCCACCCCCGAAGCCTTGCCACCGCGGAGCTTTTTAACCACCTCGGTGACTTCAGCCTGGGTGATGAAAGAGTCCAACCCCGAGTCCCCAGCTTCTGTTTCCACCAGGGAATGCGTGATGGCAGGGTTGAGGAGAACCTCGAAGTACTCCTTCCACCGCCTGATAATGTCCCCAGTCGAGGTCAGCAGCCTCCCACCCCCACTATAAACAGTGTTGGTGAAGCACTGCTTCCCCCTCCGGAGGCGCCGGACGGGTTGCCATAATCGTTTCGAGGCCGACCGGTAGTCCTTCTCCATTGCCTCACCGAACTCCTCCCAGGCCCGGGTTTTTGCCTCTGCCACAGCCCGGGCCGCAGCACGCTTGGCCTCATGGTACCCGTCAGCCGCCTCAGGAGTCCCACAAGCCAACCACAGCCGATAGGACTCCTTCTTCAGCTTGACAGCATCCCTTACTGCCGGTGTCCACCACCGGGTTCTGGGATTGCCGCCGCGACAGGCACCGCAGACCTTACGGCCGCAGCTACGGGCAGCAGCATCGACAATAGATGCGGAGAACATGGTCCACTCGGACTCTATGTCTCCAACATCCCCCTGTGGTCAAAGCTCTCCCAGAGGTGGGAGTTGAATACATCCCTGGCCGAGGGCTCCGCCAGGCGTTCCCAGCAGACCCTCACTATGCGCTTGGGCCTGCCAAGTCTGTCCGGCTTTCTCCTCCTCCAGCGGATCCAACTCACCACCAGGTGGTGATCAGTGGACAGCTCAGCCCCTCTCTTCACCCGAGTGTCCAAAACATGCGGCCGAAGGTCTGCTGATACGACAACAAAGTTGATCATTGACCTCCTGCCTAGGGTGTCCTGGTGCCAAGTGCACTGATGGACACCCTTATGCTTGAACATGGTGTTCATTATGGACAATCCGTGACTAGCACAGAAGTCCAATAACAAAACACCACTCGGATTCAGATCGGGGAGGCCATTCCTCCCGATCACGCCTCTCCAGGTGTCACTGTCGTTTCCCACATGGGCGTTGAAGTCCCCCAGCAGAATAATGGAGTCCCCGGGAGGGGCACTATCCAGCACCCCCGACAGGGACACCAAGAAGGCCGGGTACTCCGCACTACCGCTCGGCCCGTAGGCCGAAACAACAGTCAGAGACCTATCCCCGACCCGAAGGCGCAGGGATGCGACCCTCTCATCCACTGGGGTAAACCCCAACACGAGACGGCTGAGCTGGGGGGCAACAAGCAAACCCACCCCGGCCCGCCGCCTCTCCCCGTGGGCCACTCCAGAGTAGAAGAGAGTCCAGCCCCTCTCAAGGAGATGGGTTCCAGAGCACACGCTGTGCGTGGTGGCGAGCCCGACTATTTCTAGTCGATATCTCTCGACCTCCCGCACAAGCTCAGGCTCCTTCCCCCCCAGCGAGGTAACATTCCACGTCCCTAGAGCCAGCCTAAGCATCCGGGGATCGGGCCGCTGAGGTCTCCACCTTCGTCCGCCACCCAGTCCTCTTTGCACCGGTCCCTCACGGTTCCCCCTGCAGGTGGTGGGCCCACTGGGGGATGGCCTCGCGTCTCTCGTTCGGGCTTGGCCCGGCCGGGTCCCGCGAGGAGCAACCCGGCCACCAGGCGCTCTCCGACGAGTCCCGACCCCAGGCCTGGCTCCAGGGTGGGACCCCGGCTCCGCCGTACCGGGCGACGTCGCGTGCCTCGATATATTTGTCCTCATGAAGGATTCTTGAACCGCTCTTTGTCTGACCCATCACCTAGAGCCTGTTTGCCATGGGAGACCCTACCAGGGGCATTTAAGCCCCAGACAACATAGCCTCTAGGATCATTTGAACACTCAAACCCCTCCACCACGTTAAGATGGCGGTTCAAGGAGGGGACCATTAAACTCTTTCTTTGTTTAATACAATTTTTCCACAACAAGTCACAACAATTCAGATTTATTTATATAGCGCCAATTCACAACACATGTCGTCTCAAGGCACTTCACAAAAATCAGGTACATACATTCCAATTAATCCTAATCATTGAACAGTGCAGTCAGATTCTGTTATTTATTCAAATTGGATAAAAAGTTTTTCTATCTAAGGAAACCCAGCAGATTCCATCCAGTCAGTGACTTGCAGCATTCACTCCTCCCGGATGAGCATGTAGAGACAGTGGACAGTCACTGGCGTTGACTTTGCAGCAATCCCTCATACTGAGCATGCATGTAGCGACAGTGGAGAGGAAAAACTCCCTTTTAACAGGAAGAAACCTCCAGCAGAACCAGAACCAGGCTCAGTGTGAGTGGCCATCTGCCACGACCAACTGGGGGTTAGAGAGAACAGAGCAGAGACACAAAGAGAACAAAGAAGCACTGATCCAGGAGTACTTTCTATGGGAAGGAGAAGTCAATGTTAATGGGATGTAGCTCCTTTAGTCGTTTCACCTTGAAAGAAAGAACAGATAAACTCTGAGCCAGTTTTCAAGTTTAGAGTCTGAAGAGAGCACATAGAGTTAGTCACAGCAAAAGCTCAGTCAGTAGCTATGTCTAGGAGAGAGAAAGGGTTAAACACTGAAAGACAGGGCCATGTGGATCATCGGTAGAGGGTGAGCATTAAGTTGTTGCCAGCAGAAGCTTGGAGGATTCCCCTCTCCAGACAGGTGTTACAGGTAGACACAGAGTCAGGCCAGGTGTAGCTTCTAGGAAGAGAAAAGAGAGAGAACAAAGTTAAAAGCTGAAATAACAGCAAATAATACAAAATTGGAGAGTAGTGTGAGAAAGTAGCGAAGAGGGTGAAAGTGGTCATTATGTCCTCCAGCAGCCTAAGCCTATAGCAGCATAACTACAGAGATAGCTCAGGATAACCTAAGCCACTCTAACTATAAGCTTTATCAAAAAGGAAAGTTTTAAGCCTAGCCTTAAAAGTGGACAGGGTGTCCGCCTCACGGACTAAAACTGGGAGCTGGTTCCACAGGAGAGGAGCCTGATAACTAAAGGATCTGCCTCCCATTCTACTTCTAGAGACTCTAGGAACCACCAGTAAACCTGCAGTCTGAGAACGAAGTGCTCTGTTAGGAACGTATGGAACAATCAGCTCTCTGATGTATGATGGAGCTAGATCATTAAGGGCTTTATATGTGAGGAGGAGAATTTTAAATTCTATTCTGGATTTAACAGGGAGCCAATGAAGGGAAGCTAAAATAGGTGAAATATGATCTCTCTTTTTAATTTTCATCAGAACTCTTGCTGCAACATTTTGAATCAGCTGAAGGCTTTTAACTGCATTTTGTGCACATCCTGATATTAAAGAATTACAATAGTCCAGCCTTGAAGTAACAAATGCATGGACTAGTTTTTCAGCGTCACTTCTGGATAGGATATTTCTAATTTTGGCAATGTTCCGGAGATGAAAGAAGGAAATCCTGGAAACCTGTTTAATATGGGATTTAAATGACATGTCCTGGTCAAAAATAACACCAAGGTTTTTTACTTTATTATCGGAGGTCAATTTAATGCCATCCAGGTTAAGTGATTGACTAAGCTGTTTCATTTTTAAAGGCTCCGGTCCAAAGACGACAACTTCTGTCTTGTCTGAATTTAGAAGTAGAAAATTTAAAGTCATCCAAGTTTTTATGTTTTCAAGACATGCTTGTAGTCTATCTAACTGGTTGGGTTCATCAGGATTTATGGATAAGTAAATCTGAGTATCATCAGCGTAACAGTGAAAATGTATCCTAAAGAGAATTGGCCCAAGTACTGAACCCTGTGGTACTCCACAATTAACCCTGGAGTTTAAAGATGATTTATCATTTACATGAACAAACTGGAATCTGTCAGACAAATAAGATTTAAACCAGCCTAGCGCTGTTCCCCTGACCCTGTCAGGATTGACATTTTGGACTCTGTTTGGCTTTGTGTTTTGCTTTTTAGTTATCTTATTATTTTGGCCGTAGCAATTTTGTTCCTCCAGTTTATTTGATGTAGTTTTGTTCTCTCTCTCCTGCCTCCTAGTGTGTGTGTTTTCTTCCTCTCGCTCTTTGTTTCCTGTTATGGTTTTCTTATTTCTTGGTATGGTTTATTATTTTATTAATTATGTAATTTATTCTATTTTTTTTCTTCCTTGGATTCCAGTTTTTTTTTCTTTTTTGGGTATTTTTGTGTTTTTGTATTTGTTCCTGTGTCCCTATTTTTCTCTTTTACTTTAGTTCAGGGTTATTCTAATTCTTATGCTTCATTCATTTTTTATCTTTGTTTAAAATTTTGTTTGGGTCGTGTTTTCTGCTATTTTTTTGTTAGTCTATTCTCTTTTCATCACCTTTTTTGTTTCCCTGTTTCCTCTACCCCCTTGTCCCCCTGTTCCTTTTTCCTTGATTCCCTGCTCTTTGTTCTCCACAGTATATTATTTTTTTGGGTGTCATTTTTTTGTGGCGGGTTTCCTTTTTTTTTTCATCCTGTCCATGACCTTGATTATGCTTTGTTTGTTTTTGCCACACCTTGCCCTGGAGAACCTGCGTTTTTTTTTGTGAGTTTTGTATTTGGACTCGGTTCATGCCTGCAGTGTTTTTTGCTTCGTTCCTGACCTTATAATAAACTCTGGAATTATAAAGATGATTTTTCCGAGCTCTTGTCTGCACTATGGTACGACCCAAAACTACCCCGTGACAGATCTCTACAGCATATTCCAGCCTTTCTAAGAGAATATTATGATCGACTGTATCAAATGCAGCACTGAGATCTAACAGAACCAGTACAGACACAAGTCCATTATCTGAGGCTGTTTCAGTGCTATGATGAGCTCTGAAACCTGACTGAAACTCTTCAAACAGGTCATTGCTGTGTAAATGCTCACACATTTGATTAGCAACTATTTTCTCAAGAATTTTAGATAAGAACAGAAGATTGGATATAGGTCTGTAATTTATTAAGTCATCTCGATCAAGCGAAGGTTTCTTAAGCAAAGCTTTAATTACAGCTACCTTCAAAGCTTGTGGTACATACCCCATTTACTAAAGATAAAAAACATATCTAAAATGGGGCTGGTAATCAGAGGGAACACTTCCTTAAATAATTTGGTTGGGATTGGGTCTAACATACAAGTTGAAGGTTTAGATGAAGCTAATATTTCTGATAACTCAGGAAGCTCCACAGGATCAAAACAGTCCAAACACAGATCAGGTTCTACAGTTACTTTCAATGTTGTCTCACTTGTTGAGGATGAAGTAATCATCTTCGGGAGTATGTCAAAGATTTTATTTTTAATAGAATCTATTTTATTTAAGAAGAATCCCATAAAGTCATGACTGATAAGAGCTAAGGGAATGGATGGCTCAACAGAGCTATGAGTCTGTGTAAGTTTAGCAACTGTATTAAAGAGAAACCTAGGATTATTCTTGTTCTCTTCTATTAATGATGAGAAATAAGCTGTTCTAGCTTGGTGAATTTTTTTTTATACAACAGTAGGCTATTTTTTCCCAGATTAAGTAGGAATCCTCTAGTGTGTAAGAGCGCCATTTTCCTCCCAATTTTCTAACATTTGTGTTTTTAAAGTACGCAGCTCTGAATTAAACCAGGGAGCCAGCCTCCTATGAATAATTTCCTTCTTTTTAAAGGGGGCTGCATTGTCTAATGCCCCCACGCAAGTGAATTTAACACTATGAACAAGAGAACAAATTTTTGAAGGGGAAAAACTAAATTATTGCCCTCCACGTGTTTTTTTCTGTGATAATGAGGAAATTAAAAGGGAACAGATTCTTTAAAGGTTGTTACGCATCGCTGAAATGACTACTATAATGAAATTTTTTTCTTTCAGGTGGGGAGTACTGGGTTTTTAAATTTAAAACAAAAAGGTTATTAAAAAAGGTCGACCGGACGGGGTTTTGTGAAAAATTTTTATGTCTGTACACTAAAGCCATATGTCAGGACAAGGTCCGAGAAGAAGACAAACGTGGGATTTTTGTTAATGTTTTAAACAAAGCCAAATTGAGTCTAAGTAGCATTAAAGGCATATTTAAGCTATCATTTTTCAGTGTAAACATGAATTTTAAAAATCCCCACTATAATAACTTTATCGTATTTAACCCAAATCAGATAAAAAGGTTTGAAAACTGATCTAAAAATTTTAATAAGGGCCTGGTGGACGGTACAAAAAAAACAAACAGAAGTGGTTTTAGGCTTTTTAATTTGGATGAGGAAAAACTAAGGGTTAAATATTCAAAAAGAGTTGTAGCTATTTATTGGTTGGGACTAGTCAAAAAATCGGACTGAAAGATGGTTGCTTACCCCCCTCCTCGCCCAAATATTTCGAGGTGTGAAAAATTTAAATAATTAGTAGGAGTTGACCCTTTATAGTAACATAACCTTTGCTGACCAGGTTTCTGTGGGCAAAAAAAAATCAATTGATTGTCCAAATCAGCCCTTAACAGCAAAGTCTTTGAAGAGAGAGATCTTATGTTCAGTAAGCCCATTTAATTGTTTTTTTTTTTTATTTTTTTGTCGAGTTGGTTTATTTTTTTGAGATTTTCCCGATTTTCCTTTTTTTTTTTAGAAATTTTTTTTAAACTATTCAATTTTGGCCCCTGGGGGAGAACTCTTAAAAGGGTAATGGGTGGGGAGCAGTACAGAATGCAGAGAGGAGTATTAAAAATACGACCCTGCTTCCTGGTCTGAAACCCCCTGGGTTGTCAGAGGTTTGGAGAACTAATAAATTCAGCCAGATTCCTAGAAAAAAGAGCTGCTCCATCCAAAGTGGGATGGATGCCGTCTCTCCGGATCAGACCAGGTTTTCCCCAAAATGTTCTCCAATTATCAATGTAACCCACATTGTTTTCTGGACACCACCTAGACAGCCAGCGGTTGAATGACAGCATGCGGCTAAACATGTCGTCACTGGTCAGATCGGGGAGAGGACCAGAGAAAATTACGGAGTCCGACATTGTTTTGGCAAACTTACACACTGAAGCAACGCTAACTTTGGTGACCTCCGATTGACGTAACGGGGTGTCATTACAGCTAGCGTGAATAACAATCTTACTGTATTTACGCTTATCCTTAGCCCGCAGTTTCAGGTAGGATTTGATGTCGCCCGTTCTGGCCCCTGGCAGACATTCGACTATGGTCGCTGGTGTCTCTAGTGCCACGTTTCTGACTATGGAGCTGCCAATTACCAGAGTTGGCTTCTCAGCTGGTGTGTCACTGAGCAGGGAAAATTTGTTAAAAATGCAGACGGGTTTGTTATGGATGTATGATTCTGTGGCCTTTTCTAATCATCTCTTTGCTGCCCTAATTAAATATGTCTGCCCTTGTTGCTTATCTGCTGCACCGCTCACTGCTACACGCTTACACACCATAACCTCTGATCACATAAAATGCAACACATAGTCAAGGATAAACTGATACAGGAGGATGACGCCCTTTAGGAGGGTTAAGAACAGGCATGGATAAAAGCAGGACTCACGCTCCATTCTTTGCTCCTCTCAGTTCATCCCTAAGATGGGCTGAGGGGGGCCCGGTACCGAAGGTGAATGTCACTCTGTTTCTGTTCAATTGTATACTCTGTACACTGATCAATTTTAAGGCATTAAATCTTGATATTATAATTAACCATTTCTCATTATTTCACAAGGTAAATATTTTGCTGGTTTTACTGTTTGGGTCTCAGAACTGGAGAGAAACGGACCCGGTGGTGCACAGGGAGGAAAGAGAGTAAAACTCAGATTTTACAACAGGTTGGTGGTGATCTGTGGGCTGGGATCTAGGACTATGCTTTCTACGTACCGTCACCCAGCCGGCCTGAGGCCGCGGCTGCGTGGGAGGACTGCTACGGGGAGGTACCCTCGGTGGCTCCGCGCTGGCTAAGGGGCTTCGGCTATCTGCTGGTTTTTCAACAGCGAGGAGCCGGGCCTCCAAATCCGACACCCTTGCCTCCAAAGCCACAAAAATGCTAAATTTATTACACGTACCATTATCATTAAAGGAGGCAGAGGAGTAACTGAACATCTGAGACAGAGAACAAGAGAGGAGGAGACTCAGAGAGAGAAACAGCAGAACGGGTAGCCATGGTGGAGTTAAAGCTAACGCTAAGCTAGCGACCCCTTACCAATACTATAAAACACCGTGGAAGACACGGAGAGTCTCCAAACGTTAAATACAGCAACAGAAAGTATGTGTTTTAACGGGCTTATGTATTAGAACAAGTCAGAGATATCACAGTAGAGAGAAATCAGATCAAACGAGAGAGCCTTCACACACCACACAATCCACCAAGTGCAAAACAGGAAGTGACGAATACGCCTTACCACGCCTTCACAAGTTGCTTGTATTGTGTCGTTGACTTTGCAGCAATCCCTCATACTGAGTATGTATGTAGCGACAGTGGAGAGGAAAAACTCCCTTTTAACAGGAAGAAACCTCCAGCAGAACCAGAACCAGGCTCAGTGTGAGTGGCCATCTGCCAGGGTGTCAATCAGTCAAGCTTTATTCTCAGGATTTACACACCCAAAGTGGCCAAAGTGCTGTACACGTCCAAAAATTAAGGAAATAAAAACATGAAAATAGCAATAAAATGCAACACTAAAACTAAAAGACTAACAGCGGTTAAAACAACTAAAGATAAGAAAATAAACTATTAATAATTAATGTAATTGTGTTGAAAGGATGTACTTTATTTTGAAAAAAACGTATTGGGCTGTCATTGGTTTAGAGAGTCACATGGGTGAGGTCACAGGGCAGAACAGCCATTTTGTTGCTAATGTGCTGAGCTGAGAAATGTGCTCAGAGCATTCAATCTATTACCATCTGCTGTCAATGGGCCTTAAAGAAGCTTTGTATGTTTATCACACATCATATTGGTATAGTTAGTTTGTAAATTGATTTATTCATGTCATATTCTATAACTTTCAGAAGGTAATGTTAGAGCCTTAGATGTTGTATGTAGCATTTTGCTCTATGCTTGAAGCAAACAGTACAATCGAGAGCACCCCTTTATGTATATTAATGTCTTTGTATTTTGTGTTTATATTGCAGTTTCACAACAAAAAAAGAAGTAATGGCTTTTAAAACAACTGACAAAGACAAAACAGTAAAATCCCATTTAGTTCCACCTCTGCGTCCTCTTCTACTTTTTTCAGTGCCAGCTATCTGTTAGCTATCTGTGACTCTGTGCAGAAGTCAGACACATGCAGTGGACAGCATAGTGAAAAACAGCATAACATCAGGCTCGACAGCTGTTACAGCAGATCAAAGATTCTGGCTTTTGCTAATATATTGGATTTGTGCTTCTCATACCAAGTGAGCGGAGTACAGCAGATACAAGATGGATAACAAGCAACACACAAGCTGCGTTTCCATTACAAATGTGCCCAAAACTTTGTCGATATTCTGCCAATGTCAAAAAAACTATTTCACAATTGCGGTGTTTCCATTAAATAAGAAATACAAAATCACACGTGAATAAGTTTGTTCATGCGATAACTCATTTAAAAAAACATGGCAGTGACGGATGTAAACATTTACATGAGGTACATTCATATTTCAGCCACAGACCTGTTGCTCATTTTCAGCCATTAGAGGAGACGTCGGCGTCTTATTGAGGCATTATCTTTTCCACCGGCGCCGCTTTTGCTGAGCTTTCTCTTCTCTGCCAGGCATTTCTGTTTGAGAGTTTTCCATTTTAAACGTAAGATTTGCCAGGACTTGTGGAACCCCGCTTCAAGATCTTGGTAAATGCTCGCATTTCTTTGCTTTTTGGAATCTAAAATGCTGGTAATGCCCCTAAATTTAAAAAAATACTCCGTCTCCTGGTGAATCCAAACATGCAGCGCCATTATCATCCTAGGACTTCCTGTCGTCGTCTTCGTCTTTTTCGCCAGTAGTAACATCCAATTGTTGATCACGTGACTCGTGTGATGCGAAAAAGTGTTTCCATTGCAGTTTTGCGAAATACACCAATTTCGATACGGCCAAAAACCACCTGATCCTAGCGCAAAAACTTTTTATCGAAAAACAGGAGTTTTTCGAAATTGCCGTGTTTCCATTAAGCGATTTTTTTTTTTGTAATTACAATTTGCGCAATTTAAACGTAAATGAAAAGCAGCTACAAAGGATGAGTAGAATGCTGAATCTCAGTCATCAGCTGTGAAGTCGTATGTGACCAGATCTGTTGCTGCTTCTTCTGCTAGCTCCAAAAAATTTTCAGCTAGCCTGCTAGTGGCTAAAGCACTTTCCAAGGCCGAGGCAGCACGTGTTCGCTCCACTTTTGCAAGAGAGAAACTGAGCTCATGGTTGAAAAGGCTCCGTTAAAAGTAGAGGAGGTCCATATGGAGGCAGCTTTAGCTGCATTTGTGGAAGCATAAAGCTCTGCTTTGACTAGTTCAAAAGTGTGACACACTTTTGTTTCTACCATTACAAAGATGAATTTTGTGAAGGATAGTTCACTCTGAGTAAAAAACATGCAAGCGCCTGTCTGTCTGGACAGGGAGAATTAATGGGCTTGGTATTGCAGAAAATATTGTAAAATGCTGACTTTGCTGGGTCAACTTGACATGGAGTCCCCATCCAGATAAATGATGAAATTGTTATTACAAACTGTCACGTCCGCCCAGTTAAAGGTTTGCAGATGTTGGCTGAATGTGGTTTCCCGGAAAAAGTGGACAAAACAATGTGTGGGAGCCAAGATGTATTACGTAAATGATACCAACACACACAAATGCTTTGTATCTCTATAAAGAACCCCGGTAAAGACTGAAGGGAGGGGGACTTCTTGAATTTTTTGATGAAGATAAACTTGTGCGCTTTCTGAAGAAATAAAGTCCCCTCCGTGGGAGCTGTTTGAGAGAGAATACTCTGAGTTCTGTGTTCTATCATATTCGCTTAGTGATACGACCGCCTGCTCCTAAACAAGAAGAAAACAGTAGCAACAGTAGCAGAACTGGATTCTAAAGCAGGCTCGCTGGTCAGTATTCTTTCAATGACTGCAACTGGAGTTAAAAGCCAAGTTAAAAAGATGAGTCTTGACTTCCGGTGGCACAATGTGCTGAGGTGGTCGCAAAGGGTGGTGGCTTCCATGAACCTGGTTAAAATTTGGCAAGGTTGAGATGATATATGAATATTCTTCTACTAAACAGGCAAATATGAAAATGAGCACATTAAGAAACATCGCCGGAAAACAGCGAGCTGCTAAAAAGGAGTTAAAAGACTGGAAGGACAGTGTGACAGTTTATGCGAGATGAACACAGCAGAAATTATCCGTTAGTTGAAGGAATTAAGGAAAGAAACCCAGGACTCATTCTCAGATGCTAAGGCTTCGTTGACCAGACTGGATATATCGGTGTGTGATTTGAAAGATCGAATGGGCAAGTTAGAACAACGCACGGAAGAGGCCGAGTGCTGCGTTAGCACAGTGGAAGAAACTAGCCAACAAAATGAGAGGTGAGATATTCTTATTGCCTCAGATAATGGACTTGTGTCTGTACTGGTTCTGTTAGATCTCAGTGCTGCATTTGATACAGTCGATCATAATATTCTCTTAGAGAGGCTGGAATATGCTTTAGGGATCAGAGGAACAGCGCTAGGCTGGTTTAAATCTTATTTGTCTGACAGATTCCAGTTTGTTCATGTAAATGATAAATCATCTTTAAACTCCAGGGTTAATTGTGGAGTACCACAGGGTTCAGTACTTGGGCCAAGTCTCTTTAGGATACATTTTCACTGTTACGCTGATGATACTCAGATTTACTTATCCATAAATCCTGATGAGCCCAACCAGTTAGATAGACTACAAGCATGACATAAAAACTTGGATGACTTTAAATTTTCTACTTCTAAATTCAGACAAGACAGAAGTTGTCATCTTTGGACCGGAGTCTTTAAAAAAGAAACTGCTTAGTCAATCACTTAACCTGGATGGCATTAAATTGACCTCCGATAATAAAGTAAAAAACCTTGGTGTTATTTTTGACCAGGACATGTCATTTAAATCCCATATTAAACAGGTTTCCAGGATTTCCTTCTTTCATCTCCGGAACATTGCCAAAATTAGAAATATCCTATCCAGAAGTGACGCTGAAAAACTAGTCCATGCATTTGTTACTTCAAGGCTGGACTATTGTAATTCTTTAATATCAGGATGTGCACAAAATGCAGTTAAAAGCCTTCAGCTGATTCAAAATGCTGCAGCAAGAGTTCTGATGAAAATTAAAAAGAGAGATCATATTTCCCCTACTTTAGCTTCCCTTCATTGGCTCCCTGTTAAATCCAGAATAGAATTTAAAATTCTCCTCCTCACATATAAAGCCCTTAATGATCTAGCTCCATCATACATCAGAGAGCTGATTGTTCCATATGTTCCTAACAGAGCACTTCGTTCTCAGACTGCAGGTTTACTGGTGGTTCCTAGAGTCTCTAGAAGTAGAATGGGAGGCAGATCCTTTAGTTATCAGGCTCCTCTCCTGTGGAACCAGCTCCCAGTTTTAGTCCGTGAGGCGGACATCCTGTCCACTTTTAAGGCCACGCTTAAAACTTTCCTTTTTGATAAAGCTTATAGTTAGAGTGGCTTAGGTTATCCTGAGCTATCTCTGTAGTTATGCTGCTATAGGCTTAGGCTGCTGGAGGACATAATGACCACTTTCACCCTCTTCGCTACTTTCTCACACTACTCTCCAATTTTGTATTATTTGCTGTTATTTCAGCTTTTAACTTTGTTCTCTCTCTTTTCTCTTCCTAGAAGCTACACCTGGCCTGACTCTGGGTCTACCTGTAACACCTGTCTGGAGAGGGGAATCCTCCAAGCTTCTGCTGGCAACAACTTAATGCTCACCCTCTACCGATGATCCACATGGCCCTGTCTTTCAGTGTTTAACCCTTTCTCTCTCCTGGACATGGCTACTGGGTGAGCTTTTACTGTGACTAACTCTCTGTGCTCTCTTCAGACTCTAACCTTGAAAACTGGCTCAGAGTTTATCTGTTCTTTCTTTCTAGGTGAAACAACTAAAGGAGCTACATCCATTAACATTTACTTTTCCTTCCCATAGAATGGACTCCTGGATCAGTGCTTCTTTGTTCTCTTTGTGTCTCTGCTCTGTTCTCTCTAACCCCCAGTCGGTCGTGGCAGATGGCCGCTCACACTGAGCCTGGTTCTGGTTCTGCTGGAGGTTTCCTCCTGTTAAAAGGGAGTTTTTCCTCTCCACTGTCGCTACATGCATGCTCAGTATGAGGGATTGCTGCAAAGTCAACGTCAGTGACTGTCCACTGTCTCTACATGCTCATCCAGGAGGAGTGAATGCTGCAAGTCATTGACTGGATGCAATCTGCTGGGTTTCCTTTCCTTAGATAGAAAAACTTTTTATCCAATTTGAATAAATAACAGAATCTGACTGCACTGTTCAATGATTAGGATTAATTGGAATGTATGTACCTGAGTTTTGTGAAGTGCCTTGAGACGACATGTGTTGTGAATTGGCGCTATATAAATAAAACTGAATTGAATTGAATTGAATTGAACTAGATGTGGTTAATGTGAGAGAAGAGATCATTTTATGTCTGCTGTAAACATCAGCTACAACGCCAATGGGCTAGGGAACCCTATTAAGGGAAAAAAGATGATGATAAGTTAAAATCATTTAAATGCTCAGTAGCTTTGTTACAGGAGACTCACTTAATGACTTGGAGCACGAAAGACTGAAGAGGGAACGGAGTGAACAGGTAGGTGCCCAAATAGGAGGAGAGCTGTGGAGATTCTACTTAGCCCAACCACAAATTTTACAATACGGAGGGAAATAAAAGTATGGTAGTAATAAGCACGATAGAAGGAGCACACATAACAATTATGAATAATTATGACCCAGGTTAAGACAGCTCTACCTTTTTCATAGATGCAGCCGCACTCGTAAAAGAATCAAAGGGCATTTTTTAAAGGGCATTTTAGGAAACAAGGCAAACAGCCTTTAGATAAAGGTGCTCCTAGTGAAAAGAACAAGCTAATTAAACAATTATTAGAAAAATGAGGACTTGTCCATTTATAGAGACAGATGAATCCATGTGTAAAAGACTTCACCTTTTTTCCCAAAGCTATGGTTCACATTCCAGAATAGATCAAAACAAGATGTCCACAGAGCTTCATTTGACCTATAACCCTATCAGACAGTGGTCAGCTGAGGATGACAATACATTTGAATTGAAAAGACATTTTAAATATTGGAGATTAAATTCCCACTTGGGAAACGACAGTGACACCTGGAGAGGCGTGATTGGGGGGAATGGCCTACCTGATCTGAATCTGAGTGGTATTTCATTATTGGACTTCTGTTGGACATTATCGGACAGTGGAAGGAGTACTACGAGGATCTCCTCAATCCTGCCGTCACGCATACCCTGGTGGAAACAGAGGCTGGGGACTCGGGGTTGGACTTTTTCATCACCGAGGCTGAAGTAATAGAGGTGGTTAGAATGCTCCAAGGTGGCATGGCTTCGGGGGTGGATGAGATCTGCCCTGAGTACCTCATGTCTCTGGATGTTGTGGGGCTGTCATGGTTGACACGCCTCTTATACATTGCGTGGCAGTTGGGGACAGTGCCTCTGGACTGGCAGAGCAGGGTGGTGGTCCCCCTTCATAAGAAGGGTGACCGAAGGGTGGATTCCAACTACAGGGGGATCACACCCCTCAGCCTCCCTGGTAAGGCCTATGCCAGGGTATTGGAGAGGAAAGACCGGCCAATAGTCGAACCTCGGCTTCAGGTGGAGCAGTGTTGTTTGGAACACTGGACCAGCTCTACACCCTCTAAAGGGTACTCGAGGGTTCATGTGAGTTTGCCTAACTGGTCCACATGTGTTTTGAGGACCTGGAGAAGGCATTCGACTGTGTCTCTGTGGGGTGTGCTCCAGGAGTATTGAGTCAGGGGCCCTTTATTAGGGGCCATCCGGTCTCTGTACAGAGCAGGAGTTTGGTTTGCATTGCCGGCACTAAGTCAGACCTGTTCCCGGTGCATGTTGGACTCCAACAGGGCTGCCCTTTGTCACCAGTCCTGCTCATAACTTTTATGGACAGGATTTCTAGGCGCAGCCAAGGGCCAGAGATGGTCCAGTTTGGGGACCAGTGGATTTCGTCTCTTCTTTTTGCAGATGACGTGGTCCTGCTGGCCCCCTCTAGCCAAGACCTACAGCGTGCACCGAGGTGGTTCGCAACCGAGTGTGAAGCGGCTGGGATGAAGATCAGCTCCTCCAAGTCCGAGGCCATGGTTCTTGACCGGAAAAGGTGACTTGTCCTCTTCAGGTCAGAGGGGAGTTCCTGCTTCAAGTGGAGGAATTCAAGTATCTCGGGGTCTTGTTCACGAGTGAGGGAAGAATGGAGCGGGAGATCGACAGACAGATCGATGCGGCTGCCGCAGTAACGGGGGCGCTGTGCCCGTCTGTTGTGGTGAAGAGAGAGCTGAGCCGAAAAGCGAAGCTCTCCATTTACCGGTCGTTCTACGATCCTACCCTCACCTATTGCCATGAACTTTGGGTCATGACCGAAAGAACGAGATCCTGGATACAAGCGGCTGAAATGAGTTTCCTCCGTAGGGTGGCCGGGCACTGCCTTAGAGATAGGGTGAGGAGCTCGGCCATCCGGGAGGGGCTCGGAGTAGAGCTGCTGCTCCTCCACATCGAGAGGAGCCAGTTGAGGTGGCTCGGGCATCTATATCGGATGCCTCCTGGACGCCTTCCTCGGGAGGTGTTCCAGGCACGTCCCACAGGGAGGAGGCCCAGGGGACGGCCCAGGACACGCTGGAGGGACTATGTCTCTCGGCTGGTCTTTGAACGCCTTGGGCTCCCCCCAGAGGAGCTGGAGGAGGTGTCTGGGGAGAGGGAAGTCTGGGTGTCTCTACTGAGTCTGCTGCCCCCGTGGCCCGGTCCCAGATGAAGCGGAAGACAACGAGTATGAGAATGAGTACGATATTACATGTTTAAATGTTGAGTGATTCAAAAATCCGAGAACAAATGAAACAAACAATAGAAGAATGTTTCTCACTGAATGATAAAGGAATGGATCAGTGTCCCCTTCCGCATTGTAGGATGGGGAAAAAGCAACAGTTTCAGAAACAGACTGAACTATAAAGTGAAATCAAACGATTGGCACAGATGCATAAAACTAACAGTGATAAAAGAAACGTTGAATCAACAGAGAAGCTGCAGATAAATTACCTGCATACAAAGCAGAAGGAGATTTGAGGTACATGGGACAAAGGTATTAGGAAATGGGTAACTGTGCTAACCATGTGGTACCAAAGCATCCCATAACAAAAGAAGAGTTTCCACACCCAGATCAGATAGCAGCAGCATTCTGAGAATATTAAAAACAACTTTATGGTGCTCAAATTTAGCCTCGGAAAAAAGATGAAACAGTTTGATTTAGCCAGATTTATTAGTCATTAAATTATTAAAGAACAATAATCTGGAACAGATGGTCTGTCTGGGGAGATGTAGAAAGTTTTTATGAAGGAGCTTACCCCCAAGTTGTGCAAAATATTTAATTATGACCCCCCTAAAAGCTGTCCAGAAGCTATAATATCTACAAAGAAGAGAAGGACCCCAAAGAGTGTGCTTCCTACAGACCAATTAGTCTTCTAGGGAATGATGTAAAGATCCTTGGCTCCATAAAAGACGGCAAGGATAATTTTCAAGACCAATCAGTCCTGATCAAATGGGGTTCATTCAAGAACTTCAGGGATCAAATAATATTAGAAGAGCCTTAAACATTCAATCTGCTGCCAGAATGTCAGGACACCTTTCAGTGCTTCTTCGGGTCGACATGGAGAAGGCATTTGACAGGGAGGATTGAGCATATCCAAAGTATGCAATGATGGAATTTGGCCCAACCTTCATCAACTGGATTAATACTCTTGATAAGGAACCAACTTCAAGAATTCGTGTAAACGGTTATTGCTCAGACATTTTCAAATGAAAAGGGGCGTACGTCAGGCAAGCCCAGTCACACTCTTTGCTTTACGTATCGATCCTCCAGCAGAATGAGCAAGAACAAACAATCAAATAGAAGACATGATTGATAGGAGGCTCAGAGCATAAATATCTTTATCCGCAGATAATATTCTCCTATTTATAAAATGTCCTCTAATTTCTATAATGATAATATCTATACCACCACTTAAGGGCTGCCTACACACATTTAGACTGAGATATATCTCAGTCTAAATGTGAGGAGAAATGAGGAGAAATCTGATGATTACATAACATTTGATTTTGACTAGTAGCCCTTCACAAACATTTAATGCGAACTGTGGCAAGCTTCTGATTGGCCAATTCTGCCGCTGTCAACAGCACAAAGGGTGGAGACAATTAAGATGAATGTGTTACCGCCTGCTGTTCCTCTTTTACTCCTTCCAACTACTAGACCGACTGATATCTAAGTTTACCTGGCAAAATAAATGCCCAAGGGTGAGACTTTAAGTTCTCTGTTCTCCTGAAGAGAAAGGTGGCCTCGTCCTTCTGCATTTCAAGAGGTTTTACTGGGCAGCACGACTCAGAGCTCTGGTGTCGTGGATTAGGTTGGATATGGAAACAAGATGGTTACCTGTAGAGCAAGGTTCAGGGGTAAATATGCCAATATCAGCTCTTACGTTTCTGGATAGAAAGCAACAACGTAAATTTAAGAATTAAAATGATGGGGATATGTTTACCTTGGCTGTGTGGGAAAAAATGTGAAAAGATTTAAGGTACCTCCATTATTGCCATGAGCTTCTAACATGGCTGATCTGTCAGATGTTTTGCCTACAACCTTTATAGAAGATAAGCTAAATGGGCGGATAAAGGTTTAGTAACAGCAGACCAACTATTTACAGGGACACACAAATACAAAATCAGTAAACATTGAAGGTAGGGATTTTTCTTCCAGATAAGGCAGTATTTAGGGAAGAGATACACAGAGTTAAAGAACAAGCATCAGGTTTTAAACAGTGTTGATGACTGAGGATAAAAATGACGTACAAAAAGTTATTTCAGTTATGTACAAAAAGCTACTGAACAAGATGAAGGAACCCTGGAGGGTAAAAATAAATGGGACCTAGAGCCTAATAACTGATGATGTCGATTGGAAACGTTCCTGGGACAAATCAAAAGAGAAGATAAAACATTATTTTAACAAAATAACATTTTAAAGCATGATTTGCTGAATTAGAAATCAATAATCAATGGATAATTGATCTTAATGTTAACTAGCCATCACATGGGGTAATGGAATATTAAAATAGTAAAGAGGAAGAGTCTTAGGACTCTCATAAGATGGCGACGGACCGGATGTAAAAATTTGACCTTCCTGGCGCTAGCATTAGCCGTAAGCGGTTTTAGCTAATAAAGGAAAGCTGGTAACCTATTTACACATGATCCCATTAAAACTGGCAGCTGGCTCCGAAGCGCGGAACCACTCTGGGCTGGATAGAAGATGTGGAGTGGATTTCAGCCTGCTTCAGCCCTTCCAGCCTCCTTCTCAGTCAGAGAACATTTAGTACAAACTCTGTTTCAATCAAGTCCAGCTTAATATATATGACCTCGTTTTTTTAGACTTACAGAAACATGGCGTCAAACAAACACGTTCTCAGCACCAAACGAGGCCTGTCCTCCTGCGTGCCGTTATCTGCTGCAGTGGACGCTGTGGTGGCCTGGCTGTTATTTATCACAAAGACCTCGAGTTGTCCCCGCTTCTTCTGCCAAACTTAACTTCTTTTGAATGTTTATTCATTTAAAAGCAAATCGCCTTTCTCCATGACAGCTGTTGTCATTTATCGAGCACCCAATCCCACCCAGCCTTCATCTCTGAGATGTCCAATCTTCTTCCATCTTTTTGTGCCACATTTGCTGACCTCTTATTACTTTGTGATTTTAACATCCATGTTGAGGATCCTTCCTGCCGCCTTGCAGCTGAATGTCTTTGGATCTGTTTCAATCTCACGTTGATGTTCCCACACACAACAGGGGACACACTCTGGATTTGATCATCACAGAGTCAGCTATTACCAACAACGTAACTGTATGTGATCTTGGTCTCTCCGACCACAGGGCCATTTCTGTGGAACTGTCTGCTCAATCTAAACAGTGCAAACAAGAATGCTAAATCTCATTTACAAACCTAAAAATCCTATCGTGGAGTTTAAACGAAAATTCAACATGGAAGACTCACCACCCCCGCCACGTCCAATCACTCCTCACTGGCTGCTCCAATCAACGGCAGGTCCGCACTTCTCCTCGGCCAATCATCTCCCAGGGCATCGCTTTTAAAGACATTCTGCATGGAAGACACTGTCTGATTACAAAACTGATGATCCCGCTGGTTCTTCGCAAGACCTCATATCAGGTCCTTGCCCTCCCGCCGCTGCTTCTGCTAGAAGAAGCTCCCGTCTAGCTTCGCAGCACGTTACTCCCTCTCCTTCATCCCAGCTCAGGGCGAGCGGAATAACTCCCGGGTCCGACCAAGACGCTTCTCAGCTCGCTGATCTTCTATCCCATGACTCCCCTTCGCTTCTACCTCCTCCGCCTCCTTCCTCAAGAAAACGCTGCAGGAAGACTCCCAAGCCCCTGCCAAGAAACGCAAAGGCTGTTCCTCATCTACTCTAGCTTCGGCTATGTCTCTTCCCGGGCCGTCTTCAGCCGCACTCGCCTCTCTCTCCGAACCTCCTGCACCTCCTGCTGCCTCATCCTCTTCAACTACAGCTGTCCCCACTTCATTCATCTCATCCTTGGACTTACTTCAACGTTCCACCACATCGCCCACTCAACACCTCATGGATTTCTCCGCAGAACCGGCCAAGTCAGCTCTCCACCTGCCCCCTGCCCCACCCGACGCTCAGTTTGCTGCTCAGCCTCCTGCTCGGCCCCTCTCCTCAGCTTTCACACTGGCTAATGCCTAGCCAGGCTCTTTGTTAGGTGAGACGTATTTATTCCTTTTAGTCCCCTTTTCTAAATTCTTCTGCATTCTTTCTAATTTTTTTCTCCCACCCCTTCTTACATACAAGCAGACCTCACGTCCCCTTTCACGCCAACATATCACCCAGACTATGTTCAAAAATTATTATTCCCAAGCCCCCATTTTCCTTGTATTATGCTACGGTAGATCACGCCATATTGCTTATAAAAACTGCGGGGCGTGGAGCCTGGCTTGCTAAAGCAGACATTACCGACCCGTTTAAAATCATGCCCGTGCACCCTTCTCAATGGCACCTCCTCGGCGTCAAGTGGGACCGCCGTTTCTTTTTTGCAGTCAGACTCACTTTCGGCAGCAGGAGTAGCCCCTGCCTCTTCAACAAGCTGTCTGAGACTTTCTGTTGGATTCTCCTAAATGTTTGCAAACTCCCTTTCGTTCTCCATCTGCTAGATGACTTTCTTCTTATCGATCCCCCCTCCCCTCGCCCCAGCCCCTCTCTCCCTAAACTGATTCAGTTATTTCAGCAAGTCGGTGTTCCCCTGTCTGAAGAGAAAACAGCAGGTCCAGCCAAGAAGCTCGAGTTCCAAGGCATCTCCGTAGATTCAGACGTTATGGTAGCTTCTCTGCCAGAAGATAAGCTGTCTCTCATTCGCGAAGTTTCTCAGTCCTTTCTCTCCTCCCAATCATCTCCAAGCATCAACTCCTGTCCCTCCTGGGTCATCTGAATTTCGCAATGCGCATAATTCCCCAAAGTCGCTCCTTTATTTCTCGCCTTCTGGATCTAACTAATTCCGTTCCCTCTCTGCTCGATCCGGTTTCTTTAGATAAAGATTGCCGCTTTGACCTGTCTTTCTGGTCCTCTCTCCTGCAGAACTGGAACGGTATCTCTTTCTTTTACGATGACATCGTCACGTCAGCAGATTCCAGTCATTTTTTCACGGACGCAGCTCCGTCCGTGGGTTTTGGGGGATTTCTTCAGGGTGCGTGGTTCGCTGGCATCTGGTCACCTTCTTTTCCCCAATCCGAATCTTGAGCCTTTTACAAAATAATCCCCATCACTATTGCTTGCTGCGTCTGGGGCAGCCAATGGAAAAGAAAAAGCATAGCCGCTTTATGCGACAATGCAGCCATAGTCGAAGTAATAAATAAAGGCTGCTCCTCTTCTAAGTCCATCATGCCCTTCATGCGCCGCATTACCTGGCAAGCCGTGACTCACAATTTTATCATTACTGCCCGGCATATTCTTGGTCATCATAACTCACCTACTGATGCTCTTTCTCGTTGAAAATTCCAGGTCTTCCATTCTCTCTGCCCTTCAGCCAATGTACATTCAACACAGATACCACCTCTCAAAGCACAGATACTCAACTAAACTCATTCCTCATTCCTTTACTCCAATCAGCCAATTATTATTGTAATTCAGGCTTAGCTCCCTCCACTCTCAGGTCTTATTCCTTTTCTTGGCAAACTTTTTCAAAATTTTGCCTCGCTCATAATACTCCTCTTTACCCCATCCGCATTCTTACCTTCTTAGCATTTATTACTTATTGCTTCGATGTCCGGCATTTCAAACTCCCTTACATCAAGAGTTTCTTAGCCGGCATAAATTTCTTTTCAAAAGGCCATCTCTTCGAACTTTCTCCAAGCCTTTTCTCAAATCATTCCATCAAACTTTTACTCAAAGGTCTAAAAAATCATAGCATTCCTCAGCCAGATTCCAGGAGACCTATCACTCTTTCCATTTTAAAAGATCTCCTCTTAGTGCTCCGTTCAGGCCCCTTTTCATCCTACCTAAAATTCCTTCTCTCCAGCGCCTGGCATTTAGCTTTTTATGGATTCCTCAGAATAGGGGAATTTACTACCCCATCAAGCTCATTCGATCCTGCTAGAGACCCAACTATTTCTGAGCTAAAGTTCTATCCCGATCATTTTAAAATTTATCTTAAACATTCCAAAGGAAAAGGTCCTTGCTTCATCTCCATTGCTCATTTAAACGGCCCAATCTGCCCTGTTCAAGCCATGTTTAAATTCGCCACCAACCGCCACAAACTCTTTCCAACCAGCTTGCCCCTCTTCCTTGCTCCTGAAGGAGTTCCCATTACTGCTTCTTGGTTCCTCAACCATCTGAGACTAATTTTAGTTCAATGCAATCCTACCCCAAGTCAGTTCTCAGGTCACTCATTTCGTATCGAGGCAGCCACTACAGCCGCCTCACAAGGAGTTTCGACAGTTTCGCTCCAACAACTCAGCCGCTGGTCCTCTGCAGCTTTTTCTTCGTACATCCATCCTGACCTCCAATCCGTCTTATCTGCGCAACAATGTATCAGTTCTTAGGTAAGAACTCTCACATTTACTGGTGGTGGTTGGCCTTATCCAAACCTTTCCTCTATCTAGATCAACCATTAACCTTTCTTCATTATACCTGGATCTCACACCTAACCGCTTAAACCTGAATGTTTTATTCTTTCATTCTTATACAATTTTCACGTTTTTCTTGACAGTTTCCATTTCTTAGCTTTCTTTCTTTCAGACGCATCCGGATCTTCGCCACTGGCAGGCATATCCAACCATGCCTCGACAGGCTCCTCATTCAGCCTTTTAGGCTCATCTCCATCTACACTATTGGCAGGCATTTCCTAACATGCCTTGGCAGGCATCTCAATCCTACGCCTCGTCAGCCACTCATCTAGCCTCCTCGACGCCCGGTCAGATACAGCCCCATCTTCGTCTGACCTGTCACCGGCCATCTATGACTCTTCAGGCTTAACTCAGGTAAGCCTATTCGGGCCTAATCCATTCAAAAATTTTGGTCTGAGTTTTCACTCCCCACGGTCATCTCAGATCATTCACAATCTAATTTCTTTTTCCTTCAGTTCAGCCTCAGCCTGGCCTCGGCCCTTTTGGGGGAAGACGTACCTAATCATAATCCTAAGATGTTTATTCAAACCCACTTCATCCTCAGCGTTTACGTCTTCCTTCGGGGTCCGAGCGCCAAAGAAATAATCTTTCATTAATAAACTCTCTAACCGTCATCTTGTTGTTTCTCCATTTTGTGAGTCTTTCCAGGTTGAAATGGCAACTGACATTTAGCACGACCTCTTTGTTTATTCATCATCACTCAGTGAGTCAGTGGACTTCTACAACAAAACCTCCTGGACCTACATGCAGGTGTTAAAACTAGATCTTCCAGCTTTATCTGGTCAGCTCCTTGGTACAATGATGGGCTTGGACGCATTAAGGCAACTGCACGCCCACTTAAGCAACAATACATCAGCCCTGGACTCACTGTCCACAAACAGGCCTACTGGGAGCATCATAAGATCTATATGAAGGCCCTCCATGAAGCACACTCCAACCACTACTCTACCATCATTAATAACAGTCCTGGGAACTCCACCCAACCAGTCTTCTCCACAGTGAACCACTTCCTTCAACCTGAAACCTTTTCACTTACAGAAACGACCGAGGAGCACTGCAGTTACTGAATCCACTCCATCGAGTGTATTTCAGACCTTCACAAACTTGCCAGATTCACCCACGCCTCTTCTTAAGTCCCAGGTTCAGATCAATCTCTTCACTGCTTCACACTGTTTCCCAGCAAGAAGTCTCAGATATTATCAAACAAATGAAATCCTCCACTTGTGCCCTCAATCCTTTCCTCCCTGCTCTGCTGAAAACAAACATCTCTCTCATCAGTATTCTGATCACATGTGAGATAAACATGGTTCTGTTCCACTTACCTCATCAAACATCTCCTTAAAGAACCCATCCTTGGGCTATGGAGCGTGGTGTTTCATAGCGGTAGAGCGAGGGAGCCATATATGGAGACCTTAGTCCTCGACGCAGCCATCCCAGGTTCGATTCCCGACCCAGAGACCTCTGCTGCATGTCTTCCCCCTCTCTCCACCCCACCTCCTGTCTACTTTGGAAAAAGGCCACTATAGTGCCACACGGCATTTAGAAAACCTTGTCAACTGCAGACCTATTGCCAACCTTCCTTTTCTGTAAAATCTACTGGAAAAAAATAGTTGCAGGCCATCTTCATGACCACCTCACTGTCAGCAACATCTGTGAGATGATTCAGACTGGCTTTTGTTCAGCTCACGGCGTGGAAACAGCTATGGTCAGGTTCAAAGATTACCTGATGGAGATGGATCTGTGGACAAACTTTAAATATGATCAATCTGAAAGGAAACCGGAATGTATCGTAGAGGAAAACGGCGGTAAATATGGTCACAAACTAGGTGGTAAATACCACAAATCTTAAGCAGCACCTGAAGGCTCACCACCATTAAGGGTAAGTTACAGTATGTCCTGTAAAGATATCATTTACATATGATGTTACTCAACAACCGGCTTGTGATACATTTCATACTACTTACTACTGAGCTAAAGCAGTTAACACTAAACTCAAAGCTCTCTCTCTTCCCAGCCTTTACGGGGGGAACTTTTATTTCTCACACTGCACAAAACATCTTCATCAAAAGTTCCAGAAGTTCCCTGCTTTCAGCTCTTACAGGGTGTTTTTATACAAATACAAAGCATTAGTGTGTATGTGGTCCTCCTGACCAATCATATTACCCATCTTCATTTACGCAAAAAATCTGGAACCCACAACAGTGATTCTCAAGCGCAGTTACGGGAATACAAGACTAGCATCACATCTGCAAGAAATCAAACCGGTCTACGTGACACTTGGAACATAACAATTTCATTACTCTTATCAACTCCTCATTCCAGAGCTGAACTGGACCCGTTTTTTCCCTTTTTTGGCCCAGCAAGACTCGACATCCAGGAACAGTTTGTCTCAGACACACAAACACTTTTTAACGACTTAAACAACCTCCACAAAAGTAAAACTCACATTAAACAGGTTTCTTCAAAGAGAGACCTGTTCATATTCAGTGGCTGTGTGTGTGATGCTCTGTCAGCATGTGGTGATTATGTTAAACAGGTCAGTTATAAATGCTTTGTTTTCATACAAAGAGTCTGTTAGCTTATCACTAAAAGCCACGAGGGTCAGTGAGGTCATCCGGCTCCAACCATCTGTTTGTGGCGCGCTTACGATAGAGCTGGACACACACACACACACACACACACACACACACACACACAGAAAAACAAAGAAACTCAGATACAGAAACATCATCATTTTGGCCATTGCTCATTAATAAAAGATCAGAGGCTTAAGTACAGGGTGGGTTCCAGTCATGGTTAAGCTATCTAAACATATTTCTGTTTTGCTTGTTTGAGAGTTAAGGCCGTTTTATTTTCATAACATGGTAGTTTTTTGTCAAAATGATGTGTTTAAACACAGGATAACGTGCGTAATAAATATATATACCAACTTTGTGAGCATGTTTCTATATACATATATATATATACATACACACACACGCATGTGTGTATTATTTCTACTAAAACTAAAACCTTTTTGAGTTTTTGTCAACTAAAACTGGACTTAAACTGTCAAACATAGAAATGACTTAATGTTACTAAAACTAAGATGGCTGCCAAAAAACACACTGCGTTTCAGTCACTTGTCATCATTTAGTTTCAGTCGACTAGATTTCCTGTAAATTTACAGAATATAAAATCATAGAGTAACACTGAAATGTTCCTCCTGCAGAATAGAAGGAGGCGGCTTTTATTTGGCGATCCACAGAAACACAGATCAACTTTTATTTGGACATTATTTGCCACACGAAGATCTGCTGTCTGCTGCAATGCATGAAGATGATTGGAGAGCTGCTGGTAGCTTCCAGTCAAGAAGGTTTTCACTTTGTAGACCTTTAAAACACACCTGATGACTTGCTGTCTGTTTGGGTGTGTTCTGGTTCTGCTGCTCCACATGGTGTTAAATGTTCTGATCAGCTCTTCTTTCTGATGTCAACTTGTTTCTCTTCAGTCTGAAAGCATCTACCTACAGACTGTGGGGAGAACCTCCACTGGAGCTGTACAAACTTCCTCCTGCCTGAGGGTTAAATCTCATTGGTTGCTTTTCCAACTAGTCCCGCCCCTTTTCAGATGATTTGTTTGGATTTCTTTTACTAGTTTTTCTCCTTTGACAGAAATGTTGCCATACGTTCATTATTCTACATGACTTTTCATCGAGTTTGGTTTTTGTACATAAGGTCATTCTAGTTTTAGTTGAGAAGGTTGTCACCACATGAAGAGCAGAACATGAGTCAGAACCAAGAATCTCAAAGAAAAGGACTGACCATCAGTAACACAACCCAAAATAATCTAGATTAAAAACCAGAGTGAAGACCCACAGAACATGACAGAACTTCACTTTGTGTTGAACTTGCAGAAATGTACAAAAGCTGACTGTTCACATTGTTTATGAAGAACACCTTGTCACTGAAGACAATGGGATGCACCATCTACTGTAAAATAAGCTCTTTGTGTTGAAGCATTGTTGTTAAAGTTGCACAATAAATGATTCCTGAGGAAAGTCTTCTGGTGTTAACTACACTGGCTTGGTCAGCAGAACTGGAGCAGAGATTACAGTACCTTCGGCCTGATGTTCTGCTGAACCTCAGCTTTACATTCATTTCACTGCCAAGTTAAAGTCTTGAACATTTTCTTTAACCACACAAACAGGTTTTCTTCATGGTTTTTTTTGAAATGACCAAGGTTCAGCTCCTCAGGCGCCTGAGGCCTTCATTTACAGAAGGTCCCGGGCCCCTGCACACCAACAAATGACTGAGAGGTGATCAACAGAGCAAACCACCTTCTGGCAGCAATATTTGATCTTCAGAAACAGATGGAGCTTTCTGTGTCTGAAGGATCATCAGCTGAAGAGGAAAACCATCAGAGCAGGTGTGATCCAGAGTCTGAGAAAACTTAACAAACCTTCAGAACTGAAGAACCAAAACCAGCAGCTGGAAAACACACCTAACAGGTGGTTCAGAGTCCATCCACCTGGAAGATGTAGAAGAAGGTAAAGGTGAGAGTGGAGCAGTTACCTGCTGGAGTCTCGCAGTGTTCCTCTCCCAGCGTCGACCTGGTCAGGTATTCAAGCTCCGAGGATCTCTGATGGACCCCATCAAACATTCAGAAGAGGCTCAGGTGACCGCTGGCTGCAACAACTGCTCGGGTTTCACTAAGGGAGGTTACCATGGCAACCAGGTGACACAGGACAGACGCACAAACAGGAACCAGGTGGGTTTCTCTTTATTGTTTTTTTATTTCAGACCTTCAATAAGTTTAAAGCTTCCAGTACTTCCAGTTGGGTAGAGGTTTGATTCCCAGTGGGAGTCCTAAAACCTGAACAGGACCATCAGAACATCTGATATTAGAATATACTGCCAGCTGATTGGCCAGATGATACAGGAGCCTGTTGTCTGAAACTGATCTTAGATCAGCCACATCAAACCAGTTCAGAGGTTTCATCCAGGCTGTCACCATAAAGCCTGATGACTAAGAGCCTGAGCCAACATGCTGCTGTCGCCAGCAGGTGGCGCTGTTACCAGCAGAGAACTGTGATTCCACTGGATGAAGGTAAAGCAATAGGGCGGAGCCTAAGAGTGGGGACAATAAGCTGATTGGATAAAGAGACTTAAGTCATTAATAGAACATCAGCAAGCAGCAGGATGGGCCACCAGTCCTGGAAGATGTTGGGATGGACCTGAACTGCAGCATCTTTCAGTTACAGAAAACATTTTTCTGATTTAGGATTTTTAAAAAAGATCATCTTTGGACCCTTAGGTATCGGAACCTTAAGTATTCGATCTGTTGGGAACCTTTTGGACTTTGTTCTGAACCCATTCACACTGTGCATGTTATCAGCATTAACCTTCCCTGAACATGTTCTGTCCCAACATGAACAGAGTCCTAACATGTAGAAATAAATAACAGACATCAGTTTGTTCAGAACTTTTTACTGAGAGCAGCAACTTCCGGTTCTTTACAGAAAAGCATTTCAAGTTCAGAATTAAGGAAGCAGTAAAATGACAAATGTTTAGGAGGTGTAAATGGTCCGGTTCTGATCCAATCAGAGCTCTGCAGCTCATATGGGCATCTGCAGATGAGAGTACTCATCCTGACCCTCCTTCTCCTCTAGGTGGGGCTCTGCATCATCAGCATCCAGCTGCAGAACAGAGGTCAGAGGTCAGAGTGGAAAAGCGATAGTTTAACCAGTCCACGTTGGTGCCGACTGAACTGAACTGAGTAAAATCTAAAGATGAACTGAAGGTTCTTATTGTCTGGGTTAGCTTATGAAGGTCACAGCATCATCATGATGTCATGATGACATCACTGTGGTGGTCTTACTCACACTCAGAAGCTCTCTGGGGCTGAAGAGGCGGGGCAGCAGCAGCATCCTCAGAGGGATGGTCAGCAGCAGCATGAAGGGGAACGCCAGCGCCGCTGCAGTCGCCATGACGACCCACAGCAGAGACAGACATGTCAGCTGGACCAGGGTGAACAGGTGCATCCTTAGCGTCCTCACCTGACATTAACAGATAAGAAGAGACAAAGAAAAACAGGTCAGTAATGTCCTGAAGCAGTTGGGTTCCAGGATCAGTAAAGACCCAGAGGTACTGGGTCCAGAAAAGCAGGTCTCTGGTGAACAAAATAACTTAGGACTAGGACTGATACTGGGACTTACCTTGCGGACGTAGTTGTGGTCTGGATGGTACTTTGGTGGCATCAGCAGGAGGATAAGTCGCTCTGTCAACTGGATCCCATTCAGAGACATCACACCCATGTAGAGGAAGATACCAAACAGCACCGCCAGGGGGATTTGACGTAGAACCTCTCCGATAACGATGGACAGACCTGACCGAGCAGAGACCAGTTTAGAATTCACAGCAGACTGAAAGCGATCCAAGTGTTGGTATCTAGATGTTGTCTCACCTACTAAAACCGCCACCAAAAACCCTGTCACCCTCTGCTCCTTCACCTCCTGGATGCGAGGCTTATCTCCAGGGTCTACTGCTTTGCTCATGACGGTCAGCGCATTGGTATGGGTGACTGAGCGAACCGTGGCAGCAGATAACCACGGCAGACCGAACAGGGCTGAGACTCCGCCCACCACTACGATAATTAAAAGGTCCAGGTGAAACCCAGTTCCCTTCACCAGCATCCTCTCCTTCTTACTGACAATCAGCCTACGAGACAGACAAGGCAAAGCGGCGACCAGGAAACAGAAAAACATTCATGAACATCACAGATGGAAAGACCTCAATCCACATAAAGACCAAAACCACAAGTCAAGAGCCCAGTTCTGCTGAACATTTAAGGACCATAGTCCCATCAAAATCATAGGAAAATCAGCTAAACCAAGTCCAAGAGCAGGAGCACAAAGACCCAGAGTCATGTTAAAACCAAGAGTCCAACTTTACAATCAGGGGCCTCATATATGAAGGGTGTGTTCGCAGAAAAACCTTGTGGCCCAACGTTTTACGCACAACTCAGCACGAACAAATGAACATTGCAAAATCCACGCAAACTTTTTCAGTCGACAATAAAAAACTACAGAGAACTAAACCTCCCCTAAATCCACTGAAATATGACTGCATTCAGTTTAATTCATGGTTCATCAATGTTTCTTCATGACTTTGAGATTTTATGTTTTAAACCAGAGCGATGAAACTGAATCACATTCAGCCTCAATAATGTAACACACCTCAGAAAATGATGGAAACAACCTCAGAAATATGATGGAAACAACCTCAGAAATTTGATGGAAACAACCTCAGAAATATGATGGAAACAACCTCAGAAAATGATGGAAACAACCTTAGAAAATGATGGAAACAACCTCAGAAAATGATGGAAACAACCTCAGAAAATGATGGAAACAACCTCAGAAATTTGATGGAAACAACCTCAGAAATATGATGGAAACAACCTCAGAAAACGATGGAAACAACCTTAGAAAATGATGGAAACAACCTCAGAAAATGATGGAAATAACCTCAGAAAATGATGGAAACAACCTCAGAAAATGATGGAAACAACCTCAGAAAACGATGGAAACAACCTCAGAAAATGATGGAAATAACCTCAGAAAATGATGGAAACAACCTCAGTCGGATGGAAACTGTGAAACTTCCTCTGTTTCTGTCACCTGTAGATTGAAATCAGTCTGAGCGCTGAGGAGCAGAAAATGCATAAGAATCATTTCAGGGACACTTTCATTCTCACTGAGAAGAAAACGGTGTCGGATCAGCAGATTAACTCCTAACAAGTCAGGTTTGATGGTTCCTAAGGTGGACCAGCTGGAGACAATCACACATGTTGCTCCTAACTGTGGAACGATGGCAGCTTTGGTTCAGCTGGAGGACATCACCAATGGAACAAGTCAGAGATCCTCCTGACCTGCTGGGACATGATGATGCATGGCTCATCAGCTGGTTCAGATTGTCCAGGACAATCATCTTGGAGCTCTGCATGGAGCTGGCCTCGGTGTCACAGAGGGAGACCAGGAGGAACCGTGGGTCTCTGGTACCAGTTCCAGTTCTCACTACCCTATGGTCCTTTCAATGGGAGCTTCTCAGAGGGAGCTGACTGACAGGTCGGGTATTTAACGGTCATCCCTGAACCGGGCCATGCCAGCCATATGGGTCGGCCTCATCCAGGTGTTGCTCAGATATAGAAAGTTCCCCTAAATTCAGGCTCTCATTGCAGCGAGGAGCTGATGTCTGAATGTAATCAGAGCTACGAACTGGACCCATACTGCTATAAGGGCCCCATCTGGAAGTCAATAGAAAGTATCTTCATTCAATTTATGTTCAACCTATGAGTGATGCACTAATGTGTCTCACTAATACAACGATGGCCTCCTCTACCCATGATTCCTTTCTACTTAATAATAATTCAAATTATTCTAACTAATAGTTGTGTTGGGACCAAACCTCCATCAGGCTCCTGTGTGATGGAGGTTTCTAGATCATTATTGGTGGGACGTCCTGAATGGTTTTAATGGTTTAAAGTTCTTCACATAGAGTGTGGTGACAGTCTTCCTCATAGAAATAAAGGAGACATATTCACCTCATTACAGTGATCAGCACTGAGCTATGATTGAGCTCCATGCAGCAGCTAGATGGCGCCGTTTGGATCTGATGCAGACATTGTAGAACTAAACAGGTTCGGGCCGACAAGCGTTTTATTTTCAGTCAGGTTTGAGTCACTGATTCATTCAAGAAGTTGTTGGTTTGCTGTAATTCACAAACATCCCTCATGGTCTAGTCAAAGTCTCTCTTAGTGTTTCTCCACCGAAAGGAACTGGCTTAGTTCTTTGACTGTCACAGCACCGTTGCCATGATTATTTGGACACGTGGTGGGAGACTCCTGGTTATTTATACTACTCTGCATATGTATTTATTGGCGGGGACCGGGCGGTTCCAGAACCACGTGCTGCTGAGCCCAGTTCACCTCAGAGTGGATGTATGAAGGCTACGTGTGCGGTGATGTGTCTACGCACGCTTTCTACATCTGAATTATTTTGTGCGCCACAGAATTTCTCCCTGCGGCCAAATTTTAGAATGAAAGCTGCGCTCTCTTTAGGACATGAGGGCCCTGGTCCCCAAATCTCATCATAAGACCAAATTAGGAAGCAGAACCAGCACCTTAAATTTGGTCAAAAGTGACTCCTGGACCCAAACACAGTACCAACCATAAATCTAGTCAAAGTCAAGAACAGTCATGTCTAGGCAAAGAGTTAAGGACCTGATTGTGATCAAGACCAAGAAGTCAAGATGGACCAGTACCAGTTATAGACAGAGGTCCATATTAAAACAAATTATTTAGTGTCAGAATTCCAAACCTTACAGATAATCCTTTATTGAGAGTGGGTTAGTTGCAGTTCTGAGTTCTGGTACCATCTTTAGCTGTAACAACTCTGAGGTACCCGATTAGGACTAACTGCTCCCATGATAAGAGTGAAGTTCCATACGCTGTGATCTGGGACTCCATGAAGATGAGGATGAAGACCAGGATGGCTGGCAGGATGCTGGCTCCCATCATCCAACCTGGAAACTGCCCGTCCGAACCTAACGGAGAAATCAGCCAACCACGCTTCTCTGGACTGGACACGGAGAATCCACTGGGCACGTTCAGTTTCTGTGGACCAACAGGAACACAGCAGCTCACCGCTGGGATCCAGCCTCAGTTTAATGTGGGGTTAAAACAAGCTCCACCCTCACCTGGGTGTAGGTGTCTTCCACACTGTAGTCCACCAGAACCATAATGAGGATTGCAATGGGAACCCCAAAGTCTCCAATGATCCTACGAATCTGAAACACAGGAGAAATCTGCTTTTAGATCAGCAGACACCAGTAGAACTGATGGAGAAGTGTTTCATCCTGATCCTGACATCTTCTCCAACTGAACTGAGGTCTCTTGACCAGCCTAGGAAGTGAGAGACTCAGGATGAACTCCAACAGCAGTTACTCCATACTGTTGGACCTCACAGTTGAGAACTAATTCTACATATGTTCAAATTTGAGTCTGTATATTCAGGAGCCTGAATAATATTAACTGGTGCTGCTGGTCCAAACTGGTTCAAGCCTTAGAGAACTGGACCCCTCTAGACCTCAGAGAGTCTGAGAGTAAATCCTTCAAGTTCTGGAAAATGGAACTGTACCTGAGACTCCTGGGAGAGACACACCACTGACCCAGGTGTCTTGACTGAACCATCGAGTTCTGGTTCTGGACCTTTACCACAACGTTTCACCACTGAGCAGTGAGCAGATTATCAATTTGTGACCACTCTGTTCTGCTCTTTCTACCCTTCAGCAGGTACTTTGGCTTTAGAGCTGGTTTCTTCTTAAGACCTAATCAGACGTTGGCCTCTAAAAGGCTTTGGGTGTGTACTGGACTCTGCCCCTGTTTGGACTACATTCTGTTCTTGTATGTACTGACCCTTCCTGGGAAGAAGGAACTGTTCTTGAACTTCCGCAGGTAGAAAGCAATGAAAAATGTTCCCGCCATAAGGACCAATGAGAGCAGGGCGGTGTTTGGTTCTCCAACAGCTTTACCAGGACTCCCAGCAGTCATGGAGTAGTTACACAAAGATAGAGACCCAGTGTTGTTTCCATGGAAACAGTTCTGGAGTGGGTGCTCCTTAAAGATCTAAGAGAGAACAGAGAAGAAGAGGTGGAGCACAGCAGTATCATAGCTGCAGTCATGCCATCTTCTCTTAATAAGGCCTGTAAGACTTCTAGGTTTCAGAACTCACCTTGACCAGCTTGGCAAAGGTCTCATAGATGAAGATGAGGGAGATGAGAAAGGAGAAGATCTCTTGAGTGAAGCGAGAAACAAAACGAACCAGGATGCTTCCCTCCAAGGCCACAGTGAGGATGACAATCAGTACCAGCCAAAACCCGATCCAGACCCGACCTGTCAGGTACTCTATCTCATTGTCTTTGCAGAACTGCAGAGAAACACAGAGCGGCTTGATTTCAGAGAACCTTACTAGTACTTTGGATCAAACCAGTAGAAGCATGTTGCTACAGCAGGTAAAGGAGCTGGAAGTGGACTATATAAAGGTGTGAACGATCCTTAACCTCGCAGGGACTGGAAAAAACATCACATTTCTTTGGATTGGTTGGTTTTCATATTTTTAATCTAAGTTATTTAAAGACGGTTCCATGTAAAATTACGTACCGTTCACACAAAAAGAACCCAATGTAAGATCTTTATATTTGTGTTTCTGCTGAAGCAGAACCTACAGAAGAACTACAACTACTCCCAGAATCTAAGGGTGAATCTGGTGTCGTTGCTTCCAACTGCTGCTCGTTCAGGACCTCAGCGCTGGAAGGTCATAGATAGATGATAGGGTTCATAAAAGCCCTCGACCCCCCCTCTAAATGCTCACATTCTAAACAGGTCAGAAGAGAAGCTGGAGGACATCACCAATGGACAACATTTTCCATTAAAGGTAATTTTTATGGAATAAAATAGCTCCAACTATAAGGAACACAAATACAGTATCTGGTTTTTTAGGGACAATAAAGGTGTGGCCCCGAGCTCAACTGTCTTGTGATCACAGGTAATCTGTCCAGTAGGTGTTATTTGTGCAACAACCGTTTGGGTATAAGTCTGTCAATCATGCTAAAAATTGACATTTTTCTCTAATCATGTTCATTATGGACACTTACTGTGGGTCTGGGTTGAACAGTCCCGCTCGGGGTCAGAGGTGTTCCCCCTTGTCTCTTATTGTTTTACACTGCTTTCTGCATGAACTTTGAGCTGGACTCTAGTTACATGTTAACCTGCGGATTTGGGCTCTAATCTGTCATTTTTACACGGTTTATGCTATTAATATTTGTCCTCCTATTTATTTAGATAAAGTTTTCTATAAGTGGGAAGGCATACGAAGGAATGAGCAGTTAGTTCATGGCATTTTTTCGAGCAATTATTTTGAGGTGTTTGTTCATACTTCCTGTCAGGAAAGCTTACTGTGTAGAACGCTTCTTCAAAAACCAGCAGTGGTCCAGAGAAACCAATCACCAACAGAGGCTGAGCTCCCAGGACGCTGAAAACGATGCCCTGCAACGCCGTGGCAATTATCAACTCCGACACACCAATCAGACCCTCTGTCTTCTCACCTGGATCACAGGACATATGTTAAAAGAGGTTCTCCTTCACCTAACCCTAACCCTTCCTCCTGAGGGTCACACTCACCAAGCAATCCACCAAAGGTGATGGCAGGAGATAAAGCAGCAAAGTAAATAAAGATAATGGCTGCCATACACTGAGGGTTCAGAGCATCTTGAATGTCACTGAGGTACTGAGGGTATCGCCGCATCACATCTTTAATCAGACCTCCAAAGAGACGACCCGAACGCCTCAGAGGAACTTCGCTGGACTTAAAGGGTACAAGAGAGTCTGAAAGAGAAGGACACCCTCATGTGTTGAAGTTACAACATAAAACACATCAGTTAACAATCAGTCAAAAAATGACACTTCACCATTATGTTGATGATGTGTATATTTACATTTCTGCTGCCTCTAAAGTTGTTTCGAATTTTCTATCGTCTCTTCATAAATTTTCCTTAACCTTCATAAATTTATCTCATTAAATCAAAACCACCCAACTGAGGACATTATCAAGCGGTGGAAGGAGTACTTCGAGGATCTCCTCAACCCTGCCATCATGCATTCCCTGGTGGAAGCAGAGGCTGGGGACTCGGGGTTGGACTCTTTCACCACCCAGGCTGAAGTCACCGAGGTGGCTAAAAAGCTCCACGGTGGCAGGGCTTCGGGGGTGGATGATTACCTCAAGTCTCTGGATGTTGTGGGGCTCTCATGGTTAACGCGCCTCTTAAACATTGTGTGGAGGTCGGGGACAGTGCCTCTGGACTGGCAGATGGGGCTGGTTCTTATGAAGGGGGGACCACCACCGGGTCAGGATACTCGAGGGTTAATGGGAGTTTGCCCAACCGGTCCACATGTGTTTTGTGGACCTGGAGAAGACATTCGACTGTGTCCCTAGTGATGCCTTGTGGGGGGTGCTCCAGGAGTATGGAATCGGGGGCCCTTTATTAGGGGCCATCCGGTCCCTGTACAAGCGGAGCAGGAGTTTGGTACGCATTGCCGGCACTAAGTCGGACCTGTTCCTGGTGCATGTTGGACTCCGGCAGGGCTGCCCATTGTCACCGGTCCTGTTCATAACTTTTATGGACAGGATTTCTAGACGCAGCCAAGGGCCGGAGGGGGTCTGGTTTGGGGACCAGTGGATTTCGTCTCTTCTTTTTGCAGAGGACGTGGTCCTGCTGGCCCCCTCTAGTCTAGACCTACAGCATGCGCTGGGGCGGTTCGCAACCGAGTGTGAAGTGGCTGGGATGAAGATCAGCTCCTCCAAGTCCGAGGCCATGGTTCTTGACCGGAAAAGGGTGGCTTGTCCTCTTCAGGTTGGAGGGGAGTTCCTGCCTCAAGTGGAGGAGTTCAAGTATCTCGGGGTCTTGTTCACGAGTGAGGGGCGAATGGAGCGGGAGATCGACAGACGGATCGGTGTGGCTCCCGTAGTAATGGGGATGCGGTGCCTGTCCGTTGTGGTGAAGAGAGAGCTGAGCCGAAAAGCAAAGCTCTCGATTTACCGGTCGGACTACGTTCCTACCCTCACCTATGGCCATGAACCTTGGGTCATGACCGAAAGAACGAGATCCCGGATACAAGTGGCTGAAATGACCTTCCTCGAAACCCCCATCTTAGATTATTTAAAATTTACCACAAGAACAAATTACAGCTTCAAGGTTTTATAAATTGACCAAACTTTCAAGCAACGAGGAATCTACAAATATTAAAAAGATTTGGGACTAAATATAGGAAGGGTGAAGTGGCTAGGCATTTTGGCAGATTGCGGAAGATATGTTAGTGTGGTGAGGGGGAAGCTCACACAATATAAAATAATATATAAATATTATTATATTGCGACAAGACTGCATAGAATGAATTGATGAAAGATAATAAATGATGGAAATGTAAGTCAGACGTAGGAGCTTTTCTACACTGAATATAGGACTGCAAAATGGTCAAACCCTTTTGGGTTAAGGTGGTGGATTTGTTGAGTAATTGGGTGGATGCAGTGGTTCCATCGACACCTGCCATATGTCTGTTAGGAGACAGAACCCAAATTACAAACATACCTAAAAGAAAGCTTTTTGTAATTATGGTTGGCCTGATTACAGCCTCTAGGATGATCTTGAAGCGTTGGAAGTCAGCTGTAACCCCCAGGATCAAAGAATGGATGGATACCATGGTGGAGACCTTATCTTACGAATCCATGCTGCATAGAATGGAGCACAATGGGCTGGAAGGACAGGAGAGGGAACCCCCATGGGACATGGTTTATACTAATAGGGGATGACAACCTTCAACAGGTATGGACTATACGCGGCACCTAAATTGTGTTCCTATGCCATATTTCTACTGTAATATGTGCAATATGTTGAAATTAATGTGAATCACCCTGTACTGACCAGATAGGTTTGTGCTTGAATTTCTGTTTGTTTTTTTTATAAGAGAAAAATTACTAAAAATTTGAATTATAAAAGAAATGAGCTTCCTCCGTAGGGTGGCTGGGCACTCCCTTAGAGATAGGGTGAAGAGCTCGGCCATCCGGGAGGGGCTCGGAGTAGAGCCGCTGCTCCTCCACATCGAGAGGAGCCAGTTGAGGTGGCTCGGGCATCTATACCGGATGCCTCCTGGACGCCTTCCTGGGGAGGTGTTCCAGGCACGTCCCACCGGGAGGAGGCCCAGGGGACAGCCCAGGACACGCTGGAGGGACTATGTCTCTCGGCTGGCCTGGGAACGCCTTGGGCTCCCCCCGGAGGAGCTGGAGGAGGTGTCTGGGGAGAGGGACGTCTGGGTGTCTCTGCTGAGTCTGCTGCCCCCGCGACCCGGTCCCGGATGAAGCGGAAGACGAAGAGCACGAGTACTAGTAAATCAAAACCTTCAGAAAAAAATGTGTTTCATTTTACAGACTGACCTTTGTCCTGCTGAAGGCTGATCTGTTTCTCCTGCAGCTGGCTGCTCTGCTCTTTCTCTCCTCCTTGAAGAATTTCTCTTTGGAAACGAGTGAGGGAGAGAAGCAGCTCACTGCTGCTGACTTCAGATGGGGGGAGAACCACACTGCAGTCCAGGAAACGGTTGATGGCAATCACTAGATCCTGCTGCTTCTCTGCTTGGTATGCTGCTTCATGAAAATGCTGAAGGAATACAGAACTAGATATTGTGATGCCACCTGGTGGTTGTTTCCAACATAAGTAAGTATTTGTAAGCTGAAATGCACCTTGTCTGACATCAGTGTGGAGATGTAGCACCCAATCTGGTGGTAGTCGATGTTGGCAGTTGGAGGGCCCAGCAGGAGGAAGAAGAACCTGACTGGGATGGAAACCTCCAAAACAGAGTCCAACAAGACCGCCTCCTGCAGACGTACAAACACCATGGAGGGCTGGTCCAGGAACCCCACACTGCCTGCAGTCACAGCAGAGAGATAAATGAATGTTCTGCATGTCGACAATCAGAACATGATGGACATGTTCCAAACTGTGTTTGCACCACTAAAATGTTTATTGTATCTCAGCATCTTATTTGGCCATGTTAGAGCAATCAGTGATGGGCATGAAAACACTCAAGTGATCGTGTTCATGAACAACGACGCTGTTTCTTACATGAAGAACCTGAAGTGACTGCAGCTCATCCTGACATCATAACGGTGCTCTACTGAAGATTGAATGAAAGATGGACGCGGTTTCTTTCAGGGGCAAACTGTATATATTTCATACAGAAAAGTGGCATCATGACACACACACATACATATATATCTATATAATATTAGATTAAAATTTTTTATATATCTATATATACATACACACACACACATATATACATGTACACACATATTTTACATATTATATATATATATATATATTATATATATATAAATATATATAATATATATATAATATACACATATAATAAAACAATATATATATTCATATATATACATATATACATATATTATATACATATTAAATATACAACCATATATATATACATATTATAAAATATATATATATATATAAATTATATATATACATTTTATAAATACATGTTGATATACAGGCTGATGTTGAAGAGGCATGTCAGCCACAACAGCCCCATAACATCCAGAGACCTGAGGTATTCATATCGAATCTCATCCACTCCCCAAAGCCTTGACCACTTTTTGACCACTTTGGCGACTTTAGCCTGGGTGAAGTCCACCTCCGAGTCCACAGTCTCTGCTTCAAACCAGGGAAAGTGTGATGGTAGGACTGTAGGACTGGAAATTCTCAAAGTACTCCTTTCACCGCCCAATGATGTCACCCATCGAGGTCAGCAGCTCATCCCCACTTTAAACTGTGCTGTCGAAGGTTTTGGGGATTGCCACTGCGACAGGCATCACAGACCTTTTGTCACAAAAGTTGATTTGGAAACAGATAGCTGCCCTGAAACGTGTAGGCAACCAGCTTCTCCATCTGGTATGCCTGAAGTGCTGCAACAGGACATCTGGAAAAAGAATGTTGTCTTGTAGATGTTTAAAAGGTCTACTTTGTTCTAGTTCATACCCACAAGGATGACAGTGGCCTCAGCTCGCTCTTGGATCTTCTCCATCAGCTTCCCGTCATGTTTTGATCGGCCCTGCAAGGCCAACAGGATAGAAGTCACAAGACCCTTGCTTGGATGATCATTCAGACCATCACAAAACAGCACCCAGCCATGTGACCCAAAGGTGGAGCCACTGCTGACACATTACTGAGGTTACCTCGTTCTTGTTGACATCAGCCTCTCTGTGATTGGTCACCTTTGTGCAAAGCTCTGATTGGCCATTGTGTCTCTCCATCAGGGAGGAAAGGCTGGCTGCTGAGATGTTCCTGCTGAACCAGCTGTGATCCTGCTGATCACTGGAATGACTGGGAGAGAGAGGAACTGGTTCATGGATGGATGGATGAATGGGTGGGTGAATAGATGGATGGATGGATATGTGGATGGATGGATGGATATGTGGATGGATGGATGGATGGATAGGTGGGTGGGTGGGTGGGTGGGTGGGTGGATGGATGGATGGATGGATGGGTGGATGGATGGATGGAATGGATGGGTGGGTGGATGGGTGGATGGATAGATGGATGGATGGGGTATGTGGATGGATGGATATTTTGGAAAGGATGGATGGGGAATGGGTGGATAGGTGGGGGGGGGTGGATGGGTGGATGGGTGGATGGATGGATGGATGGATGGAGGATGGATGGGGGGGATGGAAAGGGGTGGATGGATGGGGGGATGGAAAGGGTGGGGCGGGTGGATAGAAAGGTGGATGGGTGGATGGGGGGGATGGATGGGTTTGGTGGATGGATGGATGGATGGATGGATATGGGAATGGATAGATGGATGGAGGGGGGGTTGATGGGTGGCCCGGATGGAGGGTGGATGGAGGTTGATGGATGGGTGGGGGGATGGATGATAGATGGATATTGGGGGATGGAGGTTTGGGGGGTGGATGGATGGAGGATGGACGGATGGATGGATGGATGGATGGATGGGGGGGTGGATGGATGGGATGGATGGGATAGGTGGGTGGGTGGAAAGGGTGGAAGGGTGGCATGGGGTGGGGGTGGATGGGGTGGATGTTTAAGGGGTGGATGGATGGGGGGAAAAGGGGTTTGGATGGATTGGGTGGATGGATGGATGGATTGGGGTGGATGGATGGTGGATGGTGGATTGGGTGGATCAGTTTACTACGTTTTTTCAAAGAATTATAGTTTTGAATATTGTTCATTTTCTACCTTTTAAGTATTTGTGCTGGATGTAAAGTGGCTGAAAAACATCAACGTTAGCAAAAATTAGTTTCCTAAGGATTACAGGAAAATATGTTGAGGAAGAGAATTGTGGAACTTTGAGAAATATGTCACAACTTCAGATAGTTGTTCATGATGTTAAACTAGAGGTGACTTGCTTAAAAGTACGCTTTTAGGGGATAAAATTCAACAGAAATTTTTTTTCATACGACAGAACTGGCAGTCCTGAGTTTTTTTCCTGTTTTGCACTTGGTGGATTGTTTGGTGTGTGAAGGCTCTCTCGTTTGATCTGATTTCTCTCTACTGTGATATCTCTTACTTGTTATAATACATAAGCACGTTAAAAAACACATACTTTCTGTTGCTGTATTTAACGTTTGGACTCTCCGTGTTTTACACGTTTTTTTTTCTAGTAGTGGTAAGGGGTCGCTAGCTTAGCTTTAGCTCCACCATGGCTACCCGTTCTGCTGTTTCTCTCTCTGAGTCTCCTCCTCTCTCCTGCTCTCTGTGTCAGATGTTCAGTTACTCCTCTGCCTCCTTTAGTGATAATGGTACGTGTAATAAATGTAGCATTTTTGTAGCTTTGGAGGCGAGGGTGTCGGATTTGGAGGCCCGGCTCCGCGCTGTTGAAAAACCAGCAGATAGCCGAGGCCCCTTAGCCAGCGCGGAGCCACCGAGGGTAGCTCCCCGTAGCAGTCCTCCAGCAGAGCCCGCGCAGCCAGGGCCTCAGGCCGGCTGGGTGACGGTACGTAGAAAGCATAGTCCTAGATCCCAGCCCACAGGTCACCACCAACCCGTCTGCGTTTCTAATAGATTTTCCCCGCTCAGCGACACACCCGCTGAGAAGCCAACTCTGGTAATTGGCAGCTCCATAGTCAGAAACGTGGCACTAGAGACACCAGCGACCATAGTCAAATGTCTGCCAGGGGCCAGAACGGGCGACATCAAATCCTACCTGAAACTGCTGGCTAAGGATAAGCGTAAATACAGTAAGATTGTTATTCACGCTGGCGGTAATGACACCCGGTTACGTCAATCGGAGGTCACTAAAGTTAGTGTTGCTTCGGTGTGTAAGTTTGCCAAAACAATGTCGGACTCCGTAATTTTCTCTGGTCCCCTCCCCGATTTAACCAGTGATGACATGTTTAGCCGCATGCTGTCATTCAACCGCTGGCTGTCTAGGTGGTGTCCAGAAAACAATGTGGGTAACATTGATTTGGCAAACATTTTGGGGAAAACTGGTCTGATCCGGAGAGACGGCTCATCCCACTTTGGATAAGCTCTTTCTCTGGGTCCCCTCTGACCCCGATTCAGACCAGTGAAGACATGTTTTCTAGCAGCATGCTGTACTGCTCACCCATTACCCTATTAAAAGTGTCTGGCCAAAATTGAATAGTTAAAAAGGTGGTAAAAAGAGGAAATCAAAAATCTAATAAAAATGTGGACTACAAAAAAATAATTGGCAAACATGTTTGGGGATCTCTCTCTTCAAAACTTTGCTAGTTAGTGACCTGATTTGTGACAATCAGATTGATTTATTTTGCCTCACAGAAACCTGGCTGCAGCAGCTATTCTTTCTATAAAGGTCAATCTACTAATTATTTAAATTTTCACATTCCTCGAAATACTGGGCGAGGAGGAGGAGTAGCAACCATCTTTTTCAGTCTAATCCTTAGTTTTTTCCTCATCCAAATTGCAAAGCACTAAAAAACCTTCTGTTTGTTTTTTGTTTGTTTGTTGTTTTGTACCGTCCACCAGGCCCTTACTCTCAATTTATAGATCAGTTGATTTTTTCAGACCTTTTATCTGATTTATTTTTGTTTAAATACAGATAAAGTTATTATAATAGTGGGGGATTTTAACATTCATGTTGACACTGAAAGTGATAGCTTAAATATAGCCTTTAATGCTATCTTAGACTCAATTGGCTTTACTCAAAACATTAACAAACCTACCCACCTTTTTTTGTCTTCATTCTCTGGACCTTGCTGCTGACATATGGCATTGAGTGTAAAGACATAACAATATTTTCTCACAACCCTGTGCTGTCTGACCATTTTTTTAATAACCTTTGAGTTTAATTTAACCGAGTACTCCACACCTGAAAGAAAATTTTCATTATAGTAGATCATTATCAGACAATGCTGTAACAACCTTTAAAGAATCTGTTCCACTTTTTAATTTCCTCATTATCACAGAAAAACACAGTGGAGGGCAATAATTTTTTGTTTCTTCCCCTTCACAAATTGATTCTCTTGTTCATAGTGTTACTTCATCATTGCGTGGTGCATTAGACAATGCAGCCCCCTTGAAAAAGAATTTATAAGGGGAAGTTCAGGGTTGATGATGAGCTCAGAGGATCTCCAGTTAGTGGGAGAATCTCAGGGATTAGAAACTATTTCCCCAGAGGAAGACTGGGGGGATTTCACTATTTGTCCCTGTCCCCATGGAGACAATCTCGTACTGCTGGACACCTTAAGACGTGTGTTCAGCTCCTAGAGCTCCTCTTCTTATTTCACCTTTAATCCTACGAGTAAATGTCATTGAGATCGGATGTTGAAGAGCAACCTGTTTTAAATACACATACTGAAAAACAATGTGGTAAAACATTCAGTGTAATTCATTCGACCAATTCACAAAAAAATTCAACAAAACCTCCTGATGGACTGGGATCCTCGAAGCCAGAATCACTTTAAGTGCTGGGAGAAGGGAAGGGAATGTTACAAAGGAGGAAAAACTCTGTTTGGAATGTGACATGCAGGAATGAATGGATGTTAAGATGTGAAATTAGGCGGAAGAGATAAAATATGAACTTTGCTTGTAAACACTTGTTAGGCTCCTCCCCCTGACCTCATAAGATGGCGGCCCACCTGAAGGTTGGTCACGGCGCTGAGCTGATTTTTGGCCGCGTGGACAATCGATCCTCTGGAGCTCTGCCTCGCCAGGTGACAATGACCAGCTGAAACGTCATCCAACCTATGAACTGAGGAGGCAGAGTCAGAAGAGGGGAAACATTGAACTGGTTTTGATTTTGTTGATCTTAACGTGTCCTCTGTCTCATTTTCAAATGATCAAAATCAAAGTGCGGTAAAACCAGGAGGAAGAAACAGAAGAGCAATGACCTGTTTGAAGAGTTTCAGTCAGGATTCAGAGCTCATCATAGCACTGAAACAGCTCTGCTGAAAGTCACTAATGATATTCTTATTGCCTCAGATAATGGACTTGTGTCTGTATTGGTTCTGTTAGATCTCAGTGCTGCATTTGATACAGTCGACCATAATATTCTCTTAAAAAGGCTGGAATATGCTGTAGGGATCAGGGAACAGCACTAGGCTGGTTTTAAATCTTATTTGTCTGACAGATTCCAGTTTGTTCATGTAAATGATAAATCATCTTTAAACTCCAGGGTTAATTGTGGAGTACCACAGGGTTCAGTACTTGGGCCAATTCTCTTTACTATATATATGCTTCCAATAGGTCAAATTATCGGGCAGCATAGAATAGATTTTCACTGTTAATCTGATGATACTCAGCTTTACTTATCCATAAATCCTGATGAGCCCAACCAGTTAGATAGACTTCAAGCATGTCTTGAAGATATAAAAACTTGGATGACTTTAAATTTTCTGCTTCTAAATTCAGACCTCCTCACATATAAAGCCCTTAATGATCTAGCTCCATCATACATCAACTTGAAACTTTCTGTGTAGTTATGCTGCTATAGGCTTAGGCTGCTGGAGGACATAATGACCACTTTCACCCTCTTCGCAACATTCTCACACTACTCTCCAATTTTGTATTATTTGCTGTTATTTCAGCTTCTAACTTTGTTCTCTCTCTTTTCTCTTCCTAGAAGCTACACCTGGCCTGACTCTGTGTCTACCTGGGACACCTTTCTGGAGAGGGGAATCCTCCAAGCTTCTGCTGGCAACAACTTAATGCTCACCCTCTACCGATGATCCACATGGCCCTGTCTTTCAGTATTTAACCCTTTCTCTCTCCTAGACATAGCTACTGACTGAGCTTTTACTGTGACTAACTCTATGTGCTCTCTTCAGACTCTAAACTTGAAAACTGGCTCAGAGTTTATCTGTTCTTTCTTTCTAGGTGAAACGACTAAAGGAGCTACATCCATTAACATTTACTTTTCCTTCCCATAGAAAGTACTCCTGGATCAGTGCTTCTTTGTTCTCTTTGTGTCTCTGCTCTGTTCTCTATAACCCCCAGTCGGTCGTGGCAAAATGGCCGCTCACACTGGGCCTGGTTTCTGGTTCTGCTGGAGGTTTCTTCCTGTTAAAAGGGAGTTTTTCCTCTCCACTGTCGCTACATGCATGCTCAGTATGAGGGATGCTGCAAAGTCAACCCGGGTGACTGTCCACTGTCTCTACATGCTCATCCAGGAGGAGTGAATGCTGCAAGTCACTGACTGGATGCAATCTGCTGGGTTTCCTTAGATAGAAAAACTTTTAACCAATTTGAATAAATAACAGAATCTGACTGCACTGTTCAATGGTTAAGATTAATTGGAATGTATGAACCTGAGTTTTGTGAAGTGCCTTGAGACGACATGTGTTGTGAATTGGAGCTACATAAATAAAACTGAATTGAATTGAATTGAATCAGAGATCTGATTGTTCCATACGTTCCTAACAGGGCACTTCGTTCTCAGACTGCAGGTTTACTGGTGGTTCCTGGTAGGTGGGGGTGCATGTAAGTGTTCAGAAGTGATGCTCAGATTTTTAAGAGCTTTAAACTAAACCATGCTAGTTGAAGAACCTGAACTGACTGCAGCTCTTCCTGACATCATAAGATATTTCACACAGAAAAGTGACATTATGACCTACAAATATGATTTTAAACTTTAGAGTTGCGACATTTTAAAGAAGATGGAAAATAATAATTTCAAGTCTGTTCTTATTTTTAAGTTGGCTCCTTTTTAAATGCCAACGTAGTGTTTTATGACTACTTTATGTAACCGACGTGTCCGTGGTACAGGTCTTTCCTGTTAACGAGACCACCTGTCTAAATAAAAGAGAAAAAAGATTTAATGCTTTTAATCTCTGCAGGTGAGAAATCTGAGCTCAGGTGAGCGAAACTAGGCGACTCAGCAACATTAGAGAGAGAACCTCTCAGGCTGGCTGTTACTGGACCTCACAGCATCCAAAAGTCCTGCATTCATGGGAATTTCCGAACAAGATCTCAGGCTCTGCTCATCTTCCTGATGGATTCATTAGAAGTCCGACTGATCCGTCCAATCAGCTAAAACCTTCTCACACAGGTGAGCTCAACACGTCTACACACTCTCAGGTTTCAGTAACAATCAGGAGCTTTTCACTAAAGTTGATTCCTGGGAACAAATTAGCTTAAATGGCCAATCAACTTCCAGGAGGGAGTCAGCTGACTGACCTGAAGCTGGGAAGGGATGAAGGCGCTCCCAGGATGGAGAGTCTGATCCGGTCCTTTTCAGTGGGAATTTCAGAGTTCTGTTTTTCATTCTGCATTATAAGTGTTTCAAATGTGTTTGATGAACAAAATATGAAGGTTTTGTAAATTTGACTATCTCTGTTTTAAACCAGTAAACCCAAAAGGTTTCTGTGAGAACTCCTGGACTTCAAGGGGAATGGTTCTCCTTCATTAAGAGTTTGGATTAAATCCCTGCAGTAAACCTGCAGCTTTAGAGACAAAACTCAGGGATTAAATGCTGATAGCGGTTCTGACTGTCAGCAGCTTTTGTCCTGTTTGGGTCAGGAAGGTGAACCTCTGCCCTCCTCTAGATGAGCACAGGGGCAGCAGATGAAACACGGCAGAAACAGCAGCATACTTACTGAGATCAGCCCTCAGCCTGTCCCACATGTTGGATCACCATCAGAGCAGGCACCGACTTCACGCTGGCCCGACAGGTCCAGAACCAGAACCCTCAGAGTAACAATGCACAGAGTCTGTGGGCATGTGGTGTGGGTCAGCAGCAGGTCACATGACCAACACCAGCCAGCTACAGAAAACTCTTTCATGCCTGCAAATCATTTCACCCTGAGTCAGAGGGACCGGTTCTGACAGAGTAACATCCAATTAAATAAAATAAAATGCAATGTGCTGAACCTTGATGCCATAACAATTAAACCCGAAGACCTCAGAAATCCAGCCAACAACATGAAGGAACCACACCAGGAATAATTTGGACTTCCTCCAGAACCACTGTGGGGGTTTTTTAGGAGCGTTTGATGTTTGTTCTCCAGAACCTTCCAAACATCTCATAAAGGCGTAAGGACATTTTAACAAATGGGTTTCCTGAAGATTTTCAGATAGATTTTTCAGTGTTCTCCAGATCCCTCAGAACATCTTAGATCAGAACACAGTGGACCTAAAGACCGTAGAAAAACAGAAAGGAACCTTAGTAACATTGTAAAATGATCCAAACTTGAAACATCCAAAGGAACCTGCTGGAACCTTTTCAAAAACCTCTTTGTAGTTGGATCATAGCTTTGCATGAAAACATCCAGAACCTTCTGAAAACTGATGGTCACACAGCAGATAACCCTCGGAGAACCCTCAGAAACGTGGTGGAAGTTTAAATGCATTTAAGCGCTGATGCCATTCCAAAAGACATCTAGAAAGTAGAAGACGTGGTTCCTAACAAAATGGAACCAAGTTCAAAATGTTCCTCCTCCTAAAACATCACAGCGAAAATGTGGATGCTGGAATCTGCTCTGAGGAACCCTAACCCATTTTCAGCATCTCACCTTTGGTGTTCTGCTCCCTATGGCCCCCGTGTTTCTCCTGGTTCAGATACTCCTCTTCGTCTTCAGTGTGGCAGTGAAGAGATGGAGACTGCAGAGAGGAGGAATGAAACCTGATGTTAGAACATAAAGAATCTCCAGAGACTTTAGCTTCTTAGAACAGGTTTTGAAAAAGTTCATTGAAACCAAGAGTCACTGAGTGACTTCCTGGGACACAGAAAGAAGCAGCATTTTCATCTGTCACTGAAGATGAAACCTGGATGAAGATGTTCTGAAGGAGCTCCACAGTTTGTTCCAGAACGTGTTTCCTGTCCTGATCCATCTTCATTTTTGATAAAGCTTATAGTTAAAGTGCCTTAGGTTATCCTGAGCTATCTCTGTAGTTATGCTGCCATATGTTAGGGCTGCTGGATGACATAATGACCACACACCTCACTCTGCTACATTCTCCTACTACTCTCAAATTATGCATTACCTGCAATTTTACCATCTTCTATCAGAGGATAACGAGCTAAAGAACCAGCAGCTCAAACATCAACATCCTCAGAAACTCACTGCAGTCTGATGGAGAACAACAGCAGGAATCCCTGAGTCCTGATCCAGGTCCATAACTGCTGCAGGGTCAGAGGTCAAAACTGCCAAACCTGAAGAGAAGAAATCACAAAGATCAATACTTTTCTGAATTTGTGGAGAAAACCTAAGAAGTGTTCTACAACGTGACCCCACTTTCATCCAGACAAGCTTCTCTGAAGACCCTCATGATGATTTCCAGCAAACAGCAGCTCCTCATCAAGCATCCTGCTGAACTATTTCACTACCCGAAGATTAACAGAGCCGTGTTCACAGCTTTAGCACAACAATCTCTGGTCCATAATTACTGAAAACCCAAAGCGGAGGCTGAAGAATAAAGACGGAAAATCAGGTTTTGTTTCCTCTGAGCCAAATAAGTCAGACACAGTCTTCTTGTAAGGTCCAAACAGGTGTAGGTGCTCAGATCCACCTCCTTTTTGCACACACACACACAAACCCTAACCCTTACCATTACCAGTACATTCCTGACCCTAAGCCTAACCTTAACTCAACTCACACCTTAGTCCTAAACCCTAACGCCCGGCAAAAAAACAAAGTGAGGACCATGAAAATGTCCTAACTTTACAACAAACGGTCCTCAGTGTGATGGTGAAATACGAGAAATAGTCCTCATTCAGATGCACAAACAGGAGCACACACACACACACACACACACAGGCCTGTATACCTGCCAACATCCTGCCCTGATTGGTCAGACCTGTAACTTCCTGTCTGACCTTGAAGATCTTCTCCCAGCTATTTTCTGTCATCACAACACAAATATAAATAAACAGGAACAAATTAAATAAACACCTAATTTACCATTTAATAAGTTCGGACAAAGATTTCTTTATTCAGTAGTACTATAATAGACAGCGAAGGACAGTAATCATCTCAGCCCGTTCCTGTTGGATGTTCTAAAGGACCTGCAGTAAAGAACACAGCTGCTCCAGAAGACCCCACACTGTTAGTTTACATTACGCCCTCGTTAAAAAAGGTCATTTAAATAAAAGGTGGCAGAGCTGTAATTCCCTGTATGACCTCAAGGGGGCAGAGACCTCCTTTCACAATGAGATTTAGTGTAAAACTAAAGGTGAAATCTAAAAACCCATCCATCGGTTGCCCACATCTGCTTGGGGGCTGGTGCCTACCTCCAGCAGTCTCAGGCCTCCAGTCCATCACAGGACAACATGGAGCCAGAGCTGGTTTCAAACAGGCGAGGATTGGATCCATGTTTCTTAGCAGGGATGATTTGTGAAGTTATCAGAGTGTCCGTCGTTTCCAGAGACAGAAGGAACAGACCCCTTAATCAAATAGTGTCTGCTCTGGTTCTGTTAGATCTCAGTGCTGCATTTGATACAGTCGATCACAATATTCTCTTAGAAAGGCTGGAATATGCTGTAGGGATCAGGGGAACAGCACTAGGCTGGTTTAAATCTTATTTGTCTGACAGATTCCAGTTTGTTCATGTAAATGATAAATCATCTTTAAACTCCAGGGTTAATTGTGGAGTACCACAGGGTTCAGTACTTGGGCCAATTCTCTTTACTATATATATGCTTCCAATAGGTCAAATTATCAGGCAGCATAGAATAAATTTTCACTGTTACGCTGATGATACTCAGCTTAACTTATCCATAAATCCTGATGAGGCCAACCAGTTAAATAGACTACAAGCATGTCTTGAAGACATAAAAACTTGGATGACTTTAAATTTTCTGCTTCTAAATTCAGACAAGACAGAAGTTGTCGTCTTTGGACCGGAGTCTTTAAAAGAGAAACTGCTTAGTCAATCACTTAACCTGGATGGCATTAAATTGACCTCCGGTAATAAAGAACCTTGGTGTTATCTTTGACCAGGACATGTGACTTAATCAGAAACAGAAATCTCTTAATCAGTTGAAATCAGACAGATTCAGATTCAGAATTTCCTCACTGCTCCAGCAGATGTTCTGTTAAATAGTAACAGACATGACAGCAGCATCATGAAACTGATTCGAGGGTGTGTGTTCATACCTGCTCAGTGTGTCGGGCCGTTGCCGTCCAGCGGGATCAGAACCAAACGGTCTTCAGCAGCTTTTATACCATCCCATCTGTGTCTATGTTTAATCTGAACAACAGTAATTATCTCTTTCCCACAGCTGAACCCAAACACGCCCGTTTCCTCTGATGTTTACCAGGATTCACCTGAGTGTTTCTAAAGCTCCTGTTGATGTTCAGCATCTTGTTCTCATGGCTGGAAAATCCACGGAACCTATCTATGCCTCATGGTTCCCTCTGTGGACCAGTCCAGACTCCAGACAGGAAACAAGACTAGGGGGTGACAAGTGTCACAAAGTGAAAAATGTTTGAAGGTTTCTCCTCGCTGGGAATCACTGAACTAATGTTTAGTTGCATCAGCAGAGCTTCTGCTTCTCATCTGTGAATTCAGGCCCAGGATCATCGGTTCCTCTACAGTTCTTGGGTTTTTCTCAAAAATAGCATGTTTGACTTCACCTCAGAAATGAAGGTCCAGGGATTGGGTAGTCCACTCCTCCTTCTGCTCAGTAAAGTCTGTAAAGTTAACTCTGGAGCTGGATGAAGGTTCTCCAAAGTACTCTGTGTTCCATGTTGTTCTACCAGCTGGTGATGAATGCAGATGGTTCTGGATGCAGAACCATCTGAGGGACCAACTAGCTCGCGGAAACATCAGGTTCCCTGAATGTTTCATGATGCTCTGCAGAGCGAGAAATATGAAATTCCTTCTGATGTTTCTCCGAGGAACTTGTTTTTTCTATAAACTGTTCTGGGACCTACTTCTTCATGAGACCTTCATGGAGCCAGCTGAGGAACAGGGATGGATGGATTTCACTAAGATGAAGCTGATCTGACAGTTCAGGTTGAACTGGCTGTTTATCAATAACAGGTAAGGAGTCATCTTCATCACAGACAGTAAATCAGTCTTTAATGGTTGAAACAACAGAAACACCAAACATCAGGATTTCTTCATACTCGTGTTGTCACAACAACCAAACACTTAGCCCCGCCCCTTCCTGCACACACAGCAGGCTGTTTACTGTCGTCACCCTGCGTCACCGAGACATGCTCAGTAAACACAGCAGGAGGTCACACACACACACACACACACACACACACACACACACACACACACACACACACCGCACACAATGAGATGAGTCCGGGGTTGTAATATTTCAGTTTGAGGTGATGGAAAACAGTTTGGCACAGCTGGGACACACGTTAGATCCTGACTGGGTCACCAGGAACACCGAGAACTGGAACCATAGAACCATCACAGTCACTGTGCCACCTCCTCTGTTGGATCATTTCTCTCCTGGCTCCTCCTCTTCTTCACCTCCTTCAATCCCTCCTGGATCTGCTTCACGGCAGCCTGGTCTCCTGCCTGTCTGGCTAGACCCAGAGCCTCCTGGTAGAACCGAACAGAATCCTCCAGCCGGCCTGAGGAACAGAACCAAAAGGATTGGAACCAAAAGAGAACAGGTGGAACTCTCTGTCCTTGAATGAACTCACCTGTGTGCAGCAGAACTCCCGCCAAGTTTCCCAGCAGAACATGATGATCTGGATGTTCCATGGAGTGGCTCAGATCCACCGCCTGCTGGATCAGCACCAAGGCATCGTCATGACGACCCTGCAGGTCTAAGATAGTGGCCAGGTCGCTCATCAGGACCAGAGTCTGATGGGAGACATGAAAGCGGTTTTGTACAGGTATGTGTCTACCTGTGGGTGACTGTCTCTAGGTGTGTTCACATGTGGACATGTCTACCTGTGGATGTGTCTCTCCATGCTCCTGGCGGCAGATGTCCAGGGCCTTCCTGTAGTCCTCTCCAGCCTGGTTTAGGTGCAACATTGAGGCTCGGTACCGTGCACGTGAGTCCAAACACAAACCAAGCAGGAGGTGGGTATCTTTCCTCAGAACTTCCTGCTCCTCTGACAACAAAAACCCAACAGGTCACTGAGCTGTCTCTGTCCCGCCTGTCCATGTCTCACCTGCCTCACCTGTCTTCTCGTCCTCTGGCAGCTCCTTGTGTTTCTCCAGTTTAGCCTCCAGTGACTCCATACAGAATCTGAAACCATGTTCTGCCAGCTCTGCCCTAAACAACAGACAAAGAGAAGGTAGTAGGCTTTGACCTCTGAGTTGTGGGTCAGGTGATCAGTTAGCCCCGCCCAGTGTTGCACATGAAATAGGTAATGATAAGTTCGTTAACTTATGATAAAGGATTTTGTCACTGTAGAATAAAAACTTGTTGGAAGGACCAGAACTATGACCAACATGGTCCCAGGTGACCTTTAGGGACCTCAGGGAGGAGCTGAACAAGGCTCTTGATCTGAAGTACAGGGGTTGGACAATGAAACTGAAACACCTGTCATTTTAGTGTGGGAGGTTTCATGGCTAAATTGGACCAGCCTGGTAGCCAGTCTTCATTGATTGCACATTGCACCAGTAAGAGCAGAGTGTGAAGGTTCAATTAGCAGGGTAGGAGCACAGTTTTGCTCAAATATGGAATGAAATGCAAACAACCTTATGGGTGACATACCAGAGTTCAAAAGAAGTGACAATTGTTGGTGCACGTCTTGCTGGCGCATCTGTGACCAGGACAGCAAGTCTTTTGTGATTTATCAAGAGCCACGGTATCCAGGGTAATGGTCAGCATAAAAACCACCAACAAGGGACCAAACCACATCCAACAGGATGTAACTGTGGACGCAAGAGGAAGCTGTCTGAAAGGGATGTTCTGTGCTAACCGGATTGTATCCAAAAAACATAAAACCAAGGCTGCCCAAATCACGGCAGAAATTAAATGTGCACCTCAACTCTCCTTTTTCCACCAGAACTGTCCGTCGGGATCTCCACAGGGTTCAATATACACGGCCGGGCTGCTATAGCCAAACCTTTGGTCACTGCATGCCAATGCCAAACGTCGGTTTCAATGGTGCAAGGAGCGCAAATCTTGGGCTGTGGACAATTGTGAAACATGTATTGGTTTCTCTGATGAGTCCACCCTTACTGTTTTCCCCACATCCAGGAGAGTTACGGTGTGGAGAAGCCCCAAAGAAGCGTACCACCCAGACTGTTTGCCTGCCAGAGTGAAGGGGCCCAAAAAAAAATGGGGATCATTGATGGTTTGGCTGGCCATATCATGGCATTTTTCCCTTGGCCCATACTTGTGCTAGATGGGCACAGTCACTGCCAAGGACTACCGAACATTCTTTCAGGACCATGTGCATCCAATGGTTCAAAACATTGTATCCTGAAGGCGGTGCCCGTGTATCAGGATGACAATGCACCAATACACACAGCAAGACTGGTGAAAGATTTGGGTTTGATGAACATGAAAAGTGAAGTTGAACATATCTCCCATGGCCTGCACAGTCACCACGATCTAAATATTATTGAGCCACTTTGGGGTGTTTTGAGAGGAGCGAGTCAGGAAACGTTTTTCCTCCACCAGTATCACGTAGTGACCTGGCCACTATCCTGCAAGAAGAATGGCTTAAAAATCCCTCTGACCACTGTGCAGGACTTGTATATGTCATTCCCAAGACGATTGACGCTGTATTGGCCGCAAAAGGAGGCCCTACACCATACTATAATTATTGTGGTCTAAAACCAGGTGTTTCAGTTTCATTGTCCAACCCAGTATAGTTAAGGTTTAGTTTAACTTTTTTAACCAGCAGCTGACCCAGGATCAATGACGGAACAATCAGATCTCTGATGTATGATGGAGCTAGATCATTAAGGGCTTTAATATGTGAGGAGGAGAATTTTAAATTCTATTCTGGGATTTAACAGGGAGCCAATGAAGGGAGCTAAGTAGGAGAATATGGTCTCTCTTTTATTTTCATCAGAATCTTGCTGCAGCTTTTTGAATTAGCTGAAGGCTTTTAACTGCAATTTTGTGGACATCCTGATAGTAAAGAATTACAATAGTCCAGCCTTGAAGTAACAAATGCATGGACTAGTTTTTAGATTTTCAGCGTCAATCCTGGACAGGATATTTCTAATTAGGCAAGTTCCGGAGATGAAAGAAGGAAATCCTGGAACCTGTTTAAATATGGGATTTAAATGACATGTCCTGGTCAAAAATAACACCAAGGTTTTTTACTTTATTATCGGAGGTCAATTTAATGCCATCCAGGTTAAGTGATTGACTAAGCAGTTTCTTTTTTAAAGACTCCGGTCCAAAGACGACAACCTCTGAAGAACCAAGTTCTGTTCGGGAATAACTAAACAAATCTGATAATCACACAGCCTCTGTGGGCCCCTGAGCAAGGCCCCTAACCTCAGAATGCTCCCCAGGCGCTGCACAGCTGCCTGCTGCTCCCTAAGGGGCCAGTCAGAGGACACATGCATTGAAAATGTGGCAATAAAACTAAAAAAAAGAAATTAAAGAGAGAGGTTTCTAATTTAAATAAATGAATCTGTGTTGATTTGGAAACATCTGATTGCTCCCGTCTACACCTGCTCTTCAAGTTTAGAGGAGAACCTCGTCAGGTCAGAACCTGCAGTTCTTGGTTAACTCCTGGGGTCCCTTTATTGTTCCACCAAAGTTCACCATGAAAGTATCCCACATAAACAAGTTATTATTAATGCTGTTATTAACTTCAGTCTTCAACATACACAGCATGAATGTAAATGCTAGTTTTAGCAAATAGTGTGCAGTTGTTTTTCAGGTCATACATAAAAAACTGGAGCCCAGAACATGAACAACATATTTATCTGGTGGAATAAACTGGCCGCAAAATATGAACGTCTGCTCTACTTGGTTTCAGGGGAAGGAACCACTGCAGAAGCAGCCATATCAGAAAATACTTAGAATGTGAGTGAGGAGGACAGGAGAGGAGGAACTATGGTCCAAATGCTAAGCCACGATGACTAATATGCTGGAGAACCACTTGTGACCCAGATGTTTTAAAAGGTAATTTCATTTTTAAAAATCTGATAAATCTATGATAACTAGTTGATGGAGGAGATAAACTATGAACAATATGAATTTAATTGAGTGAACTGAACTAGAAGGAGTTCTTCAGGATGAACCAGGACAACACTGGCCCCGCCCCTTACTTGTTCTGCTCAGCATAAATGGTGGCCAGCTTCAAAGACATCTCGATGACAGCGTTGTCGTCCTGGAAACAGACAGGAAGTGAGGCGGGGTTTGCATCCAGAGGCCGGGATTAATGCCACGTCTATATCAGTTAAACTTGAAGTCAGAATTGAACCTGAACACCTGGACAGGTGAATGGAGGGAAATGTGTGGCTCACCTCTGGAGTTCCTCCTGCCAGCATGAAGCTCATGGCTGCTTTGAAGAGTTTCTCTGCCTGAGAGGAAGAGGAGCAGAGAGGAAGATCACATGAACCTACACATCAGTTCAACAGAAGCAGCTGTTAATGCAGCAGAAGATCAATACAAATGATCAGGATGAATGTGATCAGCAACAAGCTGAAACCGCTGCTCTGTTTCCTCAACAGGTCACATGACCGGAAACATCATCATGTTTCTGAGCTGATTGGACCACACTCACACTGTCCAGATGACCCTGAATGTAGGCCAGGTTCGCCATCTGAGGAGGAGCACATCATCAGTTAGAAAGGATTAGATCATGAAACATTCAGTCAGCAATGAGACAGCAAGTAGGGCAGCCAGAGAACAGGAATCTGCTGATATTACTGGACAGTTTTCCTCACACACCTTCTCCTGGAGCTCAGTTACTGAGACATGAACATGGAAACAAAGCAAGTCACATGATCCTGGTGATAGCATTCCTGCTAGACAACTGAAAGAGGTTCTGACTGCTGTGGGTCCACTTATTGTTAATTTAATGAACACCTCCCTGTACCCAGGTTGTGTCCCAGCTGCCTGTAAGCATGCTATGGTCCAGCCTCTTCTTAAGAAGAGGGTTGTGCATCAATAGGTTTGGTTTTTTTGTTTTTAACCAAACAACATTGGGTCTGTCAAGTATTGTCTGGGGAACACCGGTCCAATATGGCGGTGGTATCAGAACAACAGATGAAAGAGTGAATCGAGCACTGGCATTACTGAACAGCAAACTCTGCACACATATGGAATAAATTCACAATTTCTTTTCAAAATATAAGAATTTACTAACAAAATTCAACTGCAAAATATTTCTGTTAACTGGTTAACTAGGCTAGAACATTTCAACTAAAACCAACAAGCACAATGAAGGAATCCATAACTATATAGAAATCAAGGAACAAGGGAACCAATAAAATGATGCAATGACATGACAGTTCAGTGAGGATATTTAAGTTTAGGAACCAGGGTTTATCTCGAGGGATTTGGAAATGGGCTCAAATTAATTTTAGACTTCTTAAGAACAATTAACATGTGTTTAAATATGATGTAAATGACAAGGCTACATAAAACAATATTTCCAATAAAATATAAAATTGTTATTTTATTAGAGACTGATCTTAACGTTGTTAACTAGTCATCACATGGAGTAACGGACTACTAAAATGGCGGAGAGGAACATCTAGGGACTCTCACAAGATGGCGCTAGCATTAGCAGTTGGCGGTTTTAGCTAACAAAGGAAAACTTCTAGCCTATTCAGCACTCCTTTAAGTCACGCGTGTCCCTTTAACTACCACTGTGTTTGTGGTCGTTATCAGCATCTCACAGCACATGTTGGCATTCATGGTTCCCTCAATGAACTGTAGCTCCCCACGGCAGGCAGGCAGCTCTCATGCAGCCCCTAACCATGACCCTCTCATGACACGCTGAGCACGTTCACTCAACTTCTCGGGCACCAATGCCGAGGACCGCTCTGAGAGGAAGCTATCCTGTTAAACTGTCTTGGCCACCGTGCTGCAGCTCAGCTTCAGGGTGTTAGAATCTTCTCATGGCGTCGGCCATTTTTATGTGGAGCAGCAATTCTTTTTTCCAGATCCTCAGAGAGTTCTTGTCATGATGAGCCATGTTGAACTTCCAGGGACCAGCATGAGACAGTGTGAGAGTGATAACAGCAGATTTAACACACTATGTTCCCATTCACACCTGAGACCTTGTAACACTAACGAGTCACATGACACCGGGGAGGGAAATTGGCTAATTGGGTACAATTTGGACAGTTTCACTTAGGGGTGTACTCACTTTTGTTGCCAGCGGTTTAGCGATTAATGGTTGTGTGTTGAGTGATTTTAGAGGGGAAGACAAATTTACATTGTCATACAAACTGTACACAATTTATGACTTGCATAGAGGCCAATGCAAGTCTGCCAGCGCGGTGGTGGCCTCGTTTGGAGGAACATCAGATTGTAGCTCGCTGTCTGCCTTGCTGTGGGTCCAGAGAGGTGTCGGTTTGGTAGAAGCAATGTTCTGCTGACCAGTTATTGATCCGGAAAAGCCGAATCTGTGATTATCTTTCTAACTCTACCAAAGAGTCACCTCCAGGTTTACGACGAGTTTTTGGCACTTTAAGGAGCTGCTGGTCGGCAGACCCAAGGAAGCTGCAGGTATATGTAGCTGTAGGGCCTGTGGGTTACCTGGCTGTAGGTGTAGATGATGGCCTGGTTGTTGTGGGTCTGATGAGCGAGAGCAACAGCCTGATGGAGGAATGAGGAGGCCGCCTGCAGATTTCCACGATGCATACTGAGCTGCAACCCAAACAGAACAGTTACTCTAACACAGCCTCTACCACTGCAGGACTCATTCCAATAGTGTGGAGAAGGTCCTTGTTCCTGTGTTGTCCCGGCCGGAGGCTCCCACAGATACAAATATTTATCGCATATTTATCCAAACTTTCTACTAAAGCCACGTCTGAAGCAATGTGCGCCTTGCTGGTTAATGCGACTAAAACTAAATGAATGCTGAATGAATGCCTGACACATCTCAAAGGTGGTTTTTCTACCCACTGGGGGACCTTCGGAACCTTCATCCTACGGAAAACTGGTCACTTGGGGGACTCAACCCAAAGGGTTTTGGCTGGGTTCTTAATATCCATTCCCGACATTATTTGTATGCGTGTTACTTCCTGATCCGTTCCTGAACCGTTCCTCATGTTTAACAACAAACATACAGACTAGATCTTATTAAAACCCTGCTGTTCTTCAGCAGAACCTGGTATGTTTGTTCAGAGTTCTGCTGTTAATGGTAGCCAGGACTTCCTGTTTAAACGACTGCTCCATCACAGCGTCTCTAATATCTTCACACATGATAAACCAGAATCTCTGGGTCAGAATAGGTTCTGGTACCTTGGCTTTCTTAAACCAAAACTTCACCTCCTTCTTCTGGCTTACCCTCTCTCTTCATCGTGCTGTGAAAAGGGAGAAACGCCAGCACACGACAACCCCAGAGGAAGGGTTTGAGATAAACTCACTAAAGGTCTCGCCTGTCTGTCTCTCACCTGTTTTTTCCCGCATCAGTCCCCTTGTCTTCTCTCACTGTTCCTACCTCTCCCCCCTTTTCCTGCTGATTCCCCCCGGGTTTTTCTTCACGTGCTCCTACCTCATCCCCCCTGTCTGTCTCTCACCTTTTTCCACCTCAGTCCCACCGTTCGTGTCGATTCCCCGTGTCTGTCTCTAACGTGCTCCCGCCTCTCCCCAAATTCGTCTCACACCTGTTCCTGCCTCGTCCCCCTGTCTGTCCTCCCTGTTCCTGCTCAGTCCCCCCCCCTGTTCCTGCTCAGTCCCCCCTGTCTGTCTCTCACCTTTTCCGCCTCAGTCCCCCTTCGTCTTTCACCTGTCCCCGCCTCAGTCCCACCTTCGTCTCCACCGGTCCTGCCTCAGCCCACCTTCCGTTCTCACCTTTTCCTGTTTTTCCCACCTGTTTTGCTCTCACCTGTTTTTGTCTCAGTCCCACCTGTCTGTCCTCACCTGGTCCGCCTCAGTCCCACCTTCTTCTCTCCCTTCCCACCTCAG